>PVKY010000240.1:0-11837 GCA_004027775.1 Bradypus variegatus | reverse complement strand
CCCGGGGCACTTCAAGGGCAGGGAAACTGTTCTGTAAGATACTTCAGCAGTGAGGGCAGGGCCTTACACATCTGCCAAAACTAGAACTGTATTGATAGAGGGTGAACCCTAACGTAACGTACGGACTTTAGCTGGTAAGAATGTATCAATGTTGAGTCATCAGTTGCATCAGATATACCACACTAATGCAAGATGTTAACAGTCGTGGAAACTCTGGGGCCAGTGGGGTAGTGGGGGTGGTATATGGGAAACTCCTGTGCTTTCTGCTCATTTTTTCTGTAAACCTAAAAGTGCACTGACAAGTAAAGTCCACTATTTAAAAAAAATTATCTTCCTTCGAAAGACCAACTCCAATGTCACCTCCTCCCGGAAGTCCTCCTTGTTCTATTCAGCCATCTGTACCCCCACCTGATTTAGACTGACCTCCCACCGCCCTTCTTTAAAGATGCTGTCACACTGTACCATGCATAACCATTCGCTGGGCAATTGTCTTATTTTCCTTTTTCCCTCACTCCATTAGCTTGAGAAATCACACCAGGACACTTGAGACCAAAAGGCAATGGATGGCTAAGAAGTGGAGTGATGTAATGAAAACAATAGCAACTCCAGAGAAAGACCAACTTAACTTTGTCTGCACAGACTCGCTCTGTGACCCCAGGAAAGTTATGAGCCTGCACAAAGCTAGACTTCCTCATCCGTAAATGCAGACTATTTTACCTTCCTCACGGGGTTGTGAAGGTTACATGTAACTATGACTGATATTCCGGGAATACCTAGATACAAACCTGGCTCTCTTCCTGCTCTTGTTAGCATCTGCAGGCAGAAAGGGAAGGTCCGGAGATGGAGATTGTTTGCTATTTTCCTGTTAGTGGAAGGTAATTAGAGCTTGACTTTTGCAGAAGAATTCTCTACTTTGAAGAATTCTCTACCTTCTATTCTCATATTGCAATTTCTATTCCTAAAAACTAAAATTCTTGCTCAATTAGAAAGTTATCATTAGTGCTTGTGGGCCAAAACAAAAACAAGTCACTGCGATTGGTATGAAATAGCAACTCCTCAAATTTGCCTCAAATAACCTCCTGCAGATAAGAGTCTGCGGCCTCAGTGGAGCTTGGCGCTGTGTCCCTAAGTGGGTGGGGCAGGTATCCCAGCTCCCTCTGAGCCTTCCTCCACGTAAGTGACAACGTGGGTCCAGTCGGTTGCAAAAGCCACTTGTTTCCTTTGGGGGTTGACAAATGATTGTGTAACAACTTGTGACACCGACTTACATATTCTGATCAGGAGGTCTCTGTCGTTATATTTTTCTCTCTGATCTTTTCTTCTACCCCAAATATCATCAGAACATTTCCCTTTATATTTTCTGATAGAGATAATACACAATTCCCTACGCCTCCTTGTACACTCTCCAAATCTCATCTAAATCCATTTTGCACCAAAATGCTGTCCTATGGGACACTTTCTTCACCTTTTCTGTTCTCTCTGCTGCAATTCCGCTCCAGAGTCAACACAAATACACCTTTTCCATGGAGAGATACCCAGTCTTAGCCTCTGCCATTTTAAATTGTTTGTAATCAATTCAATAATAAATCAAAAACAAATTACTCTATAATCAGATGTATTATCTTTATATCTATCCTCACAAAATTTTACGTATGTAATGAAATTTAGTTCCGATTTATGTATAAATACCCGTGAACCCAGCTTGCCTTCTTCATACCTCTTTAAAGAGGCTGTAGTGTTACCTACTTATGCCCCAATTGTCTAAGATATTCTTAGCAAGTATTCAGTGAATATTTTTAAATGGCTGGAGGTATAGCCATGTCATCCAATATGGGCGCTTCCAGCCACATGGGCCTATTGAAATTTAAATTAAATAAAGCTAAATCAAATAAAAAATCCAGCTCCCCTTTCACCCTAGCCGCATTTCCAGAGCTCAGTAGCCATGTGACACTAGAGCTTCCGAGTTAGGAAATGCAGTTGTGCAGCATTTCCTCCAGAGCAGAAAGCAAACAATCCCTCAGGGGCCCCAAGCAGGCGCCTCCCGCCTCTCCGGCTTCTAGCACTGATTACACTGTGGAATGTGAACACTTTGCTAATTTGGAGATCAGCTTCCCAGTGGAAGCTTCCCGGCTTGGAGTGTTTAAGAAACGCTCAGGAAAGCGCACGTCCTGCAGGCGTGGCTGAGCCTTCCCACAGGATGACAGGGGCGCTTTCCGCCCAAGGTGCCTGATTCGCAGCTGTCCGCAGAGCTGCCCCCGTCCCTGCCTCCTCCAGGAACGCAACGACGGGATTTAGACGTTCTTTCCTGTGTACGCAGCCCACGCTGGCGGCAGCGGTTCCCGACGACATCGGCACACGCTGTGTGACTCGGGCTGTCTCCTCTTTGTGGCAATGTGTGAAGCTAATTATCTTCATTACGACACAGAAAGCTTGAAGTCTGGAGGGCTACGCCGTATCCCAGGCTTGCAGGGCGGGGGGGGGGGTCGTTCCTCGACGTGTCACTGCTGGGACTGAGGATGCAAAGTCTCCGCTCTGTGACCTGGCTCCGTCCCACGGCGCGGCACGGGTGGATGCCCCGCAAACCCGGGCGCAAAGCCTGAGCCTTTATTGGGAAGGTAGAAACCCAGGGTAGAGAAAATGAAGGACGAGGGAAGTGAAGGCAAAGCAGCACGTGAGTCCTGATGAAGTGACGCATCTCCACGTCCCCTTCCCCGTGAGCCTTGAGGGGCGGCAGGCAGCTCGGGGCTTGTGCCCGGCGGTCGTCTCCACAGGCTCCTCTGTGCCTAGGAGTGGAACGTGGGAGGCAGGAAAGAGGGGACTTATCAGCATTAACCCGGCGGAGACTGAACACCTCCCAAACCCCAGGCTGGAGCCCACAGTGTGTCTCCTTCCACGGCACTCGGCCCTGCCTGGCGGGTCTCACTGGAGACAGGATGCCCTGCAGACGGGCTGGCTGGGGGCGCGGGCAAGGCCGGCTCAGGCCCCACTTTCCACTGCAGCTTTCGGGGGGCTCCTCAAGGGCTGTGCCAGGAGGAGAAGCCTGGGGGGGGGTGCTGCTTTAGCAGCAGACAGAGAATCTGAGGGACCCTGTAATTTCTTGATCCAATACAGCTTCTCTGCTTAAATGCTTTGGTGATAGGAACTGTTATTTTCCAAAAGGAAAAATATGTCCCCTCCAGGCTCTTCAAAGTAAGACACTAGAGATGATCAAATCCCATCCCCAGATACAGCTCCCGCGGTGCTTAGGCCGTCTGCGGCATTCGTGACTCGGTGTCTTTCATGTCGTTCCCATCCCGTGTGCCTACGTCTGAAGAAAGTCCACCTGTTCCGTCAGAGAGGTCGCGGGACTCTCACCACTGTGACCTTCCGTCTCGGAACCTGTGCGTCAGTTTCTTGGCCCACCATTGGGGGGGGGTTGCCCTGCTGAGTGACTCAGGAGTCCACAGAGCAAGTCAACAGTGGCCTGCAGGAAGGGGTCTCCTCGCTGACATCCATGTGGCTGGTCGATGTGCCCCTTTCAGGCTGTCACCGTGGCACGGTGCGGGACTCCGAGAGAGGAGCTGCGGTGGCTGCTGGGAGCCAACCCTGGATGTAATGATTGCAGAGGAGAGCCGGACGCGGTGAAGAGAGCGCGGGCTGAACACTGGGAGGCTGAGTCTAGCTTCCATTTCCTCATATGTCACCGGAAGATGCAGGCAGAGACCCCAATGCAGCAGACAGTGACTTCAAGGGGCTAAATGCCAAGTCAGAGAGACAAGGCAGCTGGGGCCGGCATGAAACAGCGAGGGAATCCCCTGTAGGGAACATGGTTATGATGCGTGCTTCGGGAGAAGAACTTTCCAGCAGCAAGGCCAAGATGGAGCTTCTGGACATGGTGCTTCGGAAGTGAGTAGATCAAGTGGAGCTGGAGAGGAAAGATGCTGGGGCCAAGAAAGGCAGGAGCAAAGGTCTAGAACTGGAAAATGCTGAGCACAGAGGAAAGAGAAGCTCGTGAAATGGTCTCTGCCTCAAAGACTGACTGCAGCACCGTATTAGGATAAAGGCTAAAAGGTAAATTCTGACACCCGAGAGGCAGAACCGCCAGTGGCGCGAGAGTGCAGGCTCTGCAGATGCCATCTGGGCTCATATCCCCCCTGCCGCTTCCTCGATGGGTGCTGCCTGGGCCCATCTGTAAAAGGGCAGCGATGCCGTTGCCAACCACAGAGGGCTGTAACGCACCCAGTGGCTGCTGTTGATGAAATGTCACACCATCTTCACCGTCGTCATCACCATCAGTGTGTGAAAGGTCAAATCAAAAGGCAGGCTACAATACCAACATCTTTCCTCAATACCTTTCCTCTAACTTGCTATTAATAATATTAATTTTCTCAATTTTCAACAATGTTCAGAATATTTATTGAGAACCTAGGTCTTCACCGTCCAGTGGAACGTCCTGCAAGCATGCTCGATTCCTCTCTACCCAGCATGGCAAACACTAACCACATGTGCAGATGTAGGACCTGAAATACTGCTAGAGCAATCAAGGAGCTGAATCTTTAAATTTTTAATTAGCTTTAATTAATTTAAATTTAAATTCAAAAACATACTGATTCGTTTATTTGAAAACTTTTAAGTGTGTTTGGAACAACTTGGATAAGCAAATCTACATTTTCAACTATACATTTCTGGAAAACTAGTTAAAATATTTCCAATGAAAATTTAGCATTCAAATTGAGATGGGCTGCAAGTATAGAATGCACACTGGATTTTGAAGGCTTCATATGAAAAAAGATTGGAGGTAGCTCATTAGTGGTTTTCATAAACATTTCATATTGAAATAAGACTAGCTATATTGGGTTAATAAAATGCATTATTAAAATTAGTTTCACCTATTTATTTTTACTTTGTTAATGTGACTAGTAGAAAACATAAAATTACACAAGGCTTGCATTATATTAATGTTGAACATAGTCTAGATTAATAAATTAAATCAATGCATTGAGAAAAAGTTCTTAAATATATTGACGCTACACAATAAGATTCACATCAATGCCACGATACTGGCACATCCAACAACGTATGAGCAAATTTGCAGTAAGACACCAATAAGGCCTGAACGCGGTTAACACCCAGTCCCAGTAACAGGACGCCTCCCAGTTGCCCCCGAGGAGCACTGACCAATGTAACAAGGGTTACTTACTGACTTTGCAAAAACATACGGCGGAGCAATTATGGAAACATCCAGAATGGCAATGAGTAATGCAGGGGGCGGTGGTGTTGCCGACGTACTGTGCAGGAATTTAGCAGAACTGGAGAACTGGGAGAACATGGCCTTATGTATCAGCCCCTTGTGATGGTTATTTAGCACTTTGGAAACCAAAACAAACGCCTAATCCCACTAAAACAGAGATATCGGTGTTGGCGGCAGCTGCAGAAAGGCCCGTGTCTCTCAGGGAGTGAGTTTATGGATTGCACTGTTAGGAAAAGATTTTGAAAATTCCGTAACGTCTCTTGACTTGATGACATTACCCTCTCACCCCAAGGACGCACACACACACAGGCACAGCTCACAGCAAGGATCCACAGCCCAAAATTAGAGCACCGGAAGCAAGCTACAGCACTGAGCTGTAACACTTTCAGCCCCATAAAATATCTGCAGAAGGACCTAACATTTGTGTCCTAACTGTTCCAACAGGTAAACCCGTAATGCACATGGGGGAACGCTCGGAACAAGGACCGTCACACAGAGCGTGGCCCCCGGTGGCTCACTGCAGGCCGTCAGGTGGCTCCAACCTCTGCAATTCCTAGAATTTGGAACCTAACCGCTTACAAAAGATGCCTGTCCCGGCTGACACTACCGTGTAGTATACACCTTGCTGTTAATAAGCAATAATTCACAGCTAGTGTGAGAACACCAATATGCTCTCAACACCTTCAGCAGCCGCACAGTCCAGGGTTCGTGGATTTACCACGTAAGCAGAACTGCAGAGAAAGGAAACCTTTGCAGTTCCCATGGGCATCAGTGGGAAGTTTGATGGTAGCCTTATGTCACAGGACCAGATAGAGGAAATGGATGTGAAGTTGGAAGATTTTAAAAGAACACACAAAATTCCAACGCCCAGGGCATTGAGGGCTTCAAATTTAAAATACGTGAAGTTGTGGATCATGTTCAGGATGCAAGAGAAAAGTAGAGGGATCGTTGGACACTTTAAAAACAGCAATAGGTTGGACAGATTGTAACACTCAAAAGATGAGTAAATCTGTCAACAAAATACGGCTAGGAAACCCGTCAACATGCTGCATCGAGGCCAAAGGGGTGTGAGGAATTGTAAGACTCTCATTGCAGCAGTAGATGTAGGCACCAAGTAGGGCCAATATTCCAACTAGATCCAAGTTGGATGGGACGGGGTGATGGCTGTGATTACTCCAGAGCATGCGGAACGCAGGATTAGCCTGAAGAGAGGAGCGCAGGAATCAGGATGGCACACGATGGGGGCACCCCAGTTTCCAGGAGTAGTGAGGATGCCCAGAGCAGGTCACACGCCCAGGGCATGGGGGGCATGGACCCCAATCCTCCTGCACCCCGAGATGACCATGGTGTGGGGGGCATGGACCCAATCCTCCTGCACCCTGAGATGACCACAGTGTGGGGGGCATGGACCCCAATCCTCCTGCACCCCGAGATGACCACGGTGTAGGGGGCATGAACCCCAATCCTCCTGCACCCCAAGATGACCAGGTCATGGGGGATGTGAGCCCCAGTCCTCCCACACCCCGAGATGACCAGGTCATGGGAGCTGCTGAGGCGCCACATGGGGCCTGGAAGTGTGGATCCCATTCTCCTGTACCCCAAGATGACCAGGGCGTGGGGGTCATGAACCTCGGTTCTCCTGCACCCCAAGATGACCAAGGTGTGGGGGGCATGAACCTTGGTTCTCCCACACCCCAAGATGACCAGGGCGTGGGGGGCATGAACCTCGGTTCTCCCACACCCTGAGATGACACAGGGCATGGGGGGCGTGAACCCCAGTCCTCCCACTCCCCGGGCTGCTCAGACACCAGCAGTAAACACACCCATGACTTTAGCAGAAACGCCAGAGGAACCACTAGTGTAAAATCCAGGTAACTGGACTAGGATAAAATGTTCTAAAAATGAAGGAAAGTTACTTCTTGGAATAAAGGAAGGAATGTGGAATTTCTCCTCCAAGATTGTATCAAATTTAAGCAAATTACCAACGTTATGATTGATGGAAAAATTCACTACCCTTGGATTGTAAAGGACAAGGGAATCTGAGGTTGAACAGCGAGTTGTACCCTATAGCCAAGAAGGAGTAAGTCTCATTAAAGGAAATAAATGTACATGAAATGTCATCTAAATGTGATCAGGTGAAACAACGCTTGGAGGCAGAGGCGAAACAGATCTCATCCTCGCTACAGAAGGAGAAGGATCGTGGCACATTCCCCCAAGATGCTGGCTGCACGCAACCCTGCCCGGGCGCCGATAAACACTGCAGCATGGTGGAGCCGGCACCCCGACTCGCTTTATGAAAATGACACTGTGGAAGAACAAGTGTCAAGGTAACATACCTGGAGGTTTGGAAAATAAAACTTTTGGAAACATGGAGAATGGATGTCAGGGCACGTTAAAGAAATTACAGCAGCTGTTGTATCAGTTACTAGGAATTTTGTATTTAAATGCTTATTAAATGAGTGTGCACGAAATACTGTCATCCAAGATCAGAGAGTGGATTGTTGTGCATTGAAATGACATTAATGAGCTGAGTCCCCAAAACACTGAGAACCTGTTGGCCACAATCAGAATGTGAAGAAATGGGGGAAAAACAAGCTTCCATAGCCACCAGTAACCAGCCGTTTTGTGCGAGGGTATGATATGGACTGGCCTGAGGTCAGCAGGAGGGCACTCCCTCGATAAAAATGCCGACGACTGACCACTGAGGCACGGGAACGCCGTGAGACGCCACCTCGGTGAGAGTCAGGTGGGCAGGAGACCCCGGCTGCTCCGACTTGGGGCTCCGAGGCCGGGGCTGTGTGGCCAGGTGCCCCCCGCGACGGCTGCAGACTCCCGCTGCTGCCACCTCGGCCAACCCCAGAGAGACCTTCGTGGAAGGAGCAGCTGCGTCCTGTGCCCTCAGCCCAGGGGCCGGACACTGCACCGCCACCCTCGATGGCAGTGCGCCCTGGGCCTGGCGATGGTGGGCAGGTTGGGTTGGCAGCTTGTGGTGAAGTATGTGGCATCCAAACAATGTTGTGCCAAATCTGCTTTCAAGGGCAAATCAAGTGTACTTTCGATTTGATCTGCTTTCGGTGTGTGACAGTCATGTGGGATGACACTGGGGAGAAGGCGAGTGGCCACTGGAAACACCATGCAATCACCACCCATGCTGGCCCCGACTTCCCTGCAGAGCCTGAAGGCTCCTTGCCACCGGCCCCCCTGCGCCATCTTGGGGGTCCGAGGAGGAGACCTGCCCCGGGGAGGCTGTGTGCATCCCACGTCGCGCCTCCCGCCACACCGTGGTCCAGGAGAAGGGGCCGGGCGCTCGGAGCCCCCACAGTGCTTCCTGTGGTCTTGCAACACCCGGGTGAGGCATGCATTCTCTCCTCGTTCAGGTGAGGAAACTGCTGTTCAGGAAGTTCCGGAAGCTTGCTCATGGTCACTCGTTTAGTTGACGACACCTTGTGCTCTAACCTGGACTTCTGCCACAGCCACCCAAGCTCTGCCCGTGGAGCTTCTGGTCGAGGAGAGCTGGCCCTGCCCTCCTGCCTGTTCTCTGCCCCTTTTTATATTATCTGCTATTTTGCTTCCACTCCCTGGTCTGGGTTTCAAATGCTTGCATCAGGCTTGGCTTCAGTCTGTCCTGACTTTCCCCTTGCACAGCTGAGCCAAGCGGCCGACTTCACTGGCCGACCTCGCGCTTTGCCAACATGCACCTCACAGAAGAGGCTTTCGGGGACCAGCACATGCACCTCACAGAGCAGCCAGAAGGCGGGAGAAACCCAGGCAACTGCCCTGGATTCATCAGGAACCAGCCCCTGCCCCCAGGCAGAGGGACGAGCCGCTCTGCCCCCGCTAAGGGCTGTGAGAGCCAGTGGGGGACCAGGCGGTGGGAGCAGAGGCTGCACCCCTGGGTCTTGGCTCAGAACCCCAGGGGAGCCACCAGGAGTGGGGGACTCCTCTAATGCCCAGGCTCGCCGCCCCTCCCGACACAGCCACCACGGGCAATGACCAAACACTCTGAAGCCGTGACATGGGCTGCTCCTCGGTCCCAGATGCCCTGTTAGCCTGTCGCCATCAGAAACAGCCCTTCTCATCCTCACACCGGGCTCTGGCTTCCCTTCGTGAGGACCGAAGACCGGGTCGGAGGCTCCTCTCGCCAGTTCTTGCCTCCCCCTGCTCCAGCCTGGCAGGAAGAATCCCGCGAGCATCCTGCCCTGGTAGATGCCCGTTCACCTGCGCACGGTAAAGGCACATAGGAGTTTCACCAACTCCCGGAGCCAAGCACAGCATGCGGACTAATAAACGCTAAGCTTCAGGGCAGCCATCTGCCAGGGCCCCCACGGTCCCGGAGGAGCCCAGGCAGGCAGGCGCTCACGCGTGGACGTCCAACACCACAGACGGCGGCAGTCCTCTCAAGCCCAGTGGGGACCGAATGGGACTAGCTGCTTTTAGGGTCCAGCTAAGGGGAAACTGAGTGGGGCATGCATTTTGTTTGGAATCTGTGAGATGTATTTATGGGGTTTACAATTGCTTCCGTGTGTTGTGAAGTTGTCGCCGGCCATCCCTGCCAGGAGTGGTTTCCAGGAACATGACTGCTGACCAGTGCTGGAGCACCTGGCCTCGCGGTACAAGGGGACAGCAACAAGACCACATCACAATGTGGCCGTGACCACCAGCGCTGGGCACCGGGGCTGTGCAGGAGCAAGGCTGGAAACGTGAGGAGCTGGAAACCGGCCTGTGTGGAATTCCTTCAGCAATGGGACAACAAAAATTTAAGTGGAGAATTCTGTTCTCATGATTCCAATTCAAACACTTCCCCTGTCAGGAATACACCAGATAATTGACTGCCTTATAATTTCTTTCTTTGATGGAGAACATAAGAACTGGGTCACCGGCAGGCCTGTGTTTGTAGGGCATAGATCTGCAGCTGTACCCTAAAGAGAGAATACATCACGATCTAAAGTTGTCAGTTTATGCATTCCCATCCTTCAATAATATTTAAAAAGTTGATCAGTCATGGTAAAGACCGATTCATCTTGTTATCCTCTCTGTACCACAATTTTTTCATATAAAAAAGTGATAAAAGAAAATGCAATTAAAATGTAAGACAAAAGGTGATAAGGAGGTGACATTGATAAAATTTTATTACTTTTCTGAATTTGGTAAATTCTGGATTATTGGTTTTTTAAAGTTGTCATTTTTGTGCTTTTTCTCATTCTAAATTAATATTCACTTTCTTACCTTATTTGTAAATTTGTATTCTTACTCCAATGAGGGCGTCCAAATTGCATAAGGAAAGTGAAAAGGGGAGGAGCACAGTCAGGGTCTGGACCCCGAGGCGAGGAGGGAGCTGCCCCCGGTGCAGCAGGGGGGCGGGGGACGGCGGAGCTGAGGGAGGCCCTGGCCATCACAGGGGAGAGGACGGGGAGCGGCGGAGCTTGGGGCGCCCTGCGCCCCACTGGCTGTGCAGTGCTTGAACAGTGGCTGCGGCTCGGGCAGTGTCCTAACCCTAATCTGCGTTCCTGGGCCGGGGCTGCCCCCACAGGGCCCCCTGAAGTGGCTCTTTCCAGGGAGGTGGCCCCACAGCAGGAGGGCGTCCGAGCCTGGTCCTGAAGGCCATTAAAGAGAAATGCAGAAGGAGCCGGAACCAGGAAGGCGGCAGTGCCAAGTGGCCCGTTCTTTGAAGGTTTGGTAAAACTCACATAAAAATCACCAGAGCTGGCATCTCTCGGTGAGGAAAACTTTAATTAGCTATTCAGTTTATTAATAGTTATGGGTTCACTCGTATTTCTTCTCTTGAATATACGGATGCTTTTTGCTAGAGGAGTATCAGCTTTATCTATTTTTTCTCAAATATATTGGCATAAACTTGTTCAGAATATTCTCTTATGAATTTTAAAGTTTTACTGCTCCTGTTTCTATAGCTCCTGTTTTGCTTCTAATGTTTATCAAATGTTTCTTGTTTTTTCTCGAACAATCTTGCTAAAGGTTTGTGCATTTTATTGGTTTTTATGAGAACCGCTGCCTGGTTTGGTTGGTAAGCTCTGCATTCCCTCTATTTCTGAGTAAAGAAAGGCAAGTGATCTCGCAGAGCACACTCTGTCCCTTATGGAAGAGCACTGACGGGGGAATCCATGGGAACGGAGGAGGAGCAGGTTTCTGAGCAGCCACCTCCGCCTGCCCCCCAGGGTGGCTCACAGGGGCCCAGCGCGATGGACGTCACCTAGGAGCAGCTGACCAGTCCGTGGCTTAAACGGCTTTGCATTCTGGAACAGTTCACAGGGGCCCAGCACGATGGACGTCACCTAGGAGATGCTGACTGGCCCTGCGGTTATAGTTTCAGCTACGTGATTCGGGACGCTCAGGCCCTGCCCTGGCACTATCAGGGGCTGGGACCCGCTACATCAAAGTACAGTAGAACCTGGGCCCCTTCCCCTGTGTTGTTACTGCGGCACCCACCGGGGAGAAGCACACAAGCCTGTCCCTGAGTCACCGATGCTCCGAGTCCCCGAGGCTCTGAGTCCCTGAGTCTCTGAGTCCCCGAGGCTCCGACTCCCCGAGTCCCCGAGGCTCCGACTCCCTGAGTCACCGATGCTCCGAGTCCCCGAGTCCCCGAGTCCCC
>PVKY010000239.1:0-61165 GCA_004027775.1 Bradypus variegatus | reverse complement strand
CGCGTTCACTGGGAAGACGACCGAGCAATGAGAAAAGGACAGAAAGCCTTTATAAGGGTTTAAGACAAAGGCCTTCCTAAGGGTGGGGGGACCCTAGATGAAGGAACAGGTCACTCTGACCTGGGGGGTGGTGCAGGAAGGACTAGAATAACACTAGAACAATCACATTTTGTTCTTTTTGTGAGACTAAGAGCCTCTCACTTCCTGCCTGCTTCCCATAAAGTTACATGCTAAGGTGAATGTGCCCTTTTTCTCTTTACTGGCTTAGAAAGACAATAGGTTAAACATTTAGCTGCCTGGGTCACGCAGACTGCTGTGCTCCCAGGATCTGCAGGCCTGTTGTGCTCAGGCCAGGGGCTGACACGATATTTGAATGTGGTTAAAGGGAAAATTTTAGGTTGTAATTATATCACTAGAATACACTCAAAAACAAAACAAAACATAGGACTGTACAGCCCAAACAGGGATCCCTAATGTAAGCTCTGGACTATGGTTAATAGTATAATTATAATAATATTATTTCATCAATTATAACAAAGTTACCACACTAATGCAAAATTTTAATAATAGGGAAAACTGAGTGTGTATGTGTGGGGGGGTGTCGTATATGGAACTCTGTATTTTCCGTTTGGTTTTTCTGTAAACCTACAACTTCTTTTAAAAAAAAAGGAATTTGGGGCCTCCTGACTGTAGGGCCCCCGCTACCGGGCGTCCTCGGGCCGCTCCCTCCTCCTAGCCCCTCCTGGATCTCGCCCCACACACCTGACTTCTTCTGAGCCCCGTAGCTCGTCTCTCCCAGGCTGTCCTTGGAAACTCAAGGCTTCTGTCGCTGCTTTCCTTGCCACCCCACTAATAAAAGAGGGTGTTCCCTTGTTAAGAGAACATGTGCCTCCCTCAAGGGTTAACTCGTGCAAACACCAGTCTACTTTTAAAAACATTGTAAATAAAAATTTCAAAATGTAGTATTAAATTAGGTTTCAAAGGAAGCTTCTTTAAAAGCAAATTTTTATCTGTTTTGTATGAGTTCTACATCATCCTAGGGACGCTTTGAGCCAGAATATTAGAATTTAGAAGCCCTCATCATTCCTGGTTTAAGAAAGAACCCCTCAGGTGTGTGCCCCACCCTGGCTCCCCACTTCTGGTCAGCATGCCCCCCACGGGGCAGCCGGCGGTGCAGGAGAGGGGTCTGCACAGACGCTGGCCTGTTAAAAGCCGCCCAGCGAGGTGGACCTTACTGGACACGATCACTGGCCATCGTGTGTGACACCTGCCCCGGCGGCTTGGACCGATTGGTTCACTCGCTCCGTGGGTCAGTGGCAGGGCCCGGACTGAGCGCAGTGTGCGGTTCCTGCGGTTTCCCTGCAGGGAGTGTTTGTTGCTGTGGCCAGCAGCCTCCTCGTGGTGGGATGGCAGCACGAGGAGATCCGGCCTTCACAGGTTTGTATTCTAGGCTTAAGGATGCATGCTGGGTTTCCGGGCAACCTTCTGACTTTTCTGTCCCTAATTGGTTACATCCCAAATGCTTCTCCTCCAAAACCTTAGCCCAAGAGCAGGCTGGCGTCGAGACAGTGCGCAGATCACAGCACTGGCCAGGGGCCCCGTCCCTCCTGCGCGTAACCCCCAGGTATTCGGTCAGATGTTATAGTCCTCATCGTCGTATCTTTTGTTTTGGGCTTAATGGAGGTGGCTGCTATTTCTCCGTGGTGGTGGTGCGCAATCACAAATCATAAATTTTGTGTTCATTTACCAGCTGCTTTTAATCTGAAAATGGCACAAGTTTTGTTTGAACCTGCTTATAGCTTAGAAAACAAATACTTATGGTGTAGTGAAGAGAGAAATAGCCTGTTTTCCTTGGTTCAAAGGAGCTTTTGGATCTGGTCAAAGAGAGTAGACTGAGAATAAACACCATGTTTATTTTGGTTTTTTAGAATTACATTGTGGTAACATACATATGACATAAAATTTGCCATTTTAACCATATTTAAATGTACAGCTCTGTGGCATTAATTACCTTCGCAATGTTGTGCTGCCCTCGCTGCCATTGTCAACAAGCCGTGTCCGTCACCCCGAGCACGCACCCTGTTTGCGGAGCTCCAGCTCCCTTCCCCGCCGCCCTTGGAGCCTCTAAGCTACTGTCCGTCTCTGACTCTGCTCAGCGTCAATGTTCCGCAGAGTTGGAGCCCTGCAGTATTTTTCCTTTGTGTCTGGAAACATGCCGGTCTTTTGTTTGTTTGCTTTTGTTTGTTTTTGTTGTGTTTTTCTTTTTCTTTTCTTTTCTTTTTTTTTTTTTTGATTGATGCCCCCTAACCTGTATTTTTGTCTATGAAGAGGTGGAAAACCGGGAGGCACCAAATGGAGCCCCATTGCAGACTCCAGCCAGGGTCAGAGCCAGAACGTCCTGTTCTGGGCTTGGTTTAGTGGCCAAGTCGGTCCTTGGCCTTGGACAGGTGACAACGTAAACTGAGGACCCGGCTGTTCCTGCCGCCTGCCTCCGGACAAGGCTGCGGGGCTTATCATCCTCTGCAAAAGATGGTAAAGTGGTTACCAGCAGCTCGTCAGGCCATCCCCGAAAGTTCCCAGCTAAAACCACAGGGATCACATTCTTGGGGTCCAGCAAACCCCAGCAGGCACCCAGGGGGTGAGATGCACTGTTCTGCCGCTGGTTATTTCTCCCCGTTGTTTGTTCCTGGACTTAGAACTTACACCCTAAGGGCTTAATAATGGTTCAATTGCGCTAATTTGGGTGTGGATTCAAGAGCCACAATGTAGCAGCGAGCTCAGTATCCCGGTCCCCAATCGTTCATTTTCCCCGCCCATTCCACAGAGCATTTGGGGTATGACTGGGTTCACCAGGGGCATATCAAGATCAAAACCCTAAACAAACTAAGTTGTGAACCTATACCCAGCTGCTTTCACTGTTTGTATTAAAGAGAAAAGTTATTTTTTGTCTGAAGCTTTCCTAGAGCTTCTTGGATCAGGTGTTGTGTGTAAGGAAGGAAAGCAGAGGCGCAAGCCGCTGTGTAGCCAAGTCAGAACCCGCAGACTGTGCGAGCTCGGGCGAGGCAACCACCTGCCTAAACACGCAATTTATTCCTCGTGAAAGTGGAGACTCTGGTATCTGCCCATGACGCCATTCCAAGGAGTGAACGAGGTAACCTCTGTAAAGTGCGTTTTCCTTCTGCATAATAACCGCTCAGTAATAGCAGCTATTATTATAGCAGCATTTTCCTTTTGCCAACTTAGAATTTGTTTACTAACAAATTATCCAGCACACGGTAACTTACAATTGAAGGCACCATTTTAAGATGAATTTTTAAATAAAATTAACAGGAGCTTTCTTTTTAAAATATGTTTTTCAACATGCAATCCATTATGCCTCTCCACAATTCTTTTCAAAACAGCAGACACATTCTGGCCAAAGTCTGCCCAATTCTGCATATAAATAATGTGTCAAAATGCATCTTCATTTTGATGGCTTGCTTGGTACACTATATCACAAAACAGTGGCCAACTAAAGTTTCCAAAGGAAATCATCTTTGAAATTGAATACGTTTAAATGAAAACTGAACACTGGGGACGTGGTGGGAACATGCTGGCTCCGAGCCCAGGACGTCTGAGGGAAGCCCGCAGGAGCAGAGAAAACGCGGACTTCCGCAGCTGCAGGCCCCGGGGTCATTTGTCTTTATTCTGAGATGATTAGAGCACACAGTTCTCACACTGTCAGATGCCCTGGGCTCAACTGTCCGCTGCCCACTTTTATCAGCCTTCTCACACCACGACCCCAGGGTATCACAAAGACTGGGGTGCTCAACCTTTCCCAAGCCTTTCTCCCTGGTTTTGGGGGCCTCGAGACTGCATGACTTGTTCAAACGAACCACCTCATCTCTGACACCAGGCCACTCCTCCGACAGGCTGAACACAAACTGCAGACCCAGAAACCTCAGGGGACAGCTTCTCATGAGGAGGGAGCAGTGCTTCATAGTCATCTCCCACGGCTGCAGCGCGATGCGGTCACTGGTGACAGCTTTGCTCTCAAATCCCCTGGGACGGGGTCTCACCTGAATGGGTGTGGCCATTTCTGTGCAACCGCCGGCTTAAGCAGAGAAAACAACTGCATTGCATTGAATTTAAAGCTAAAATCAATGATTACTGTATCACAGTGGCAGACCACTGCTACGGAATGCACAGCATCACCGTTAACATTAATTTGTAGTTTGTGGAGCAATGACTTAACAGCTGAGCCACACGCATGTAATTCGCACACCGACTCATGGAGCAATGAACCTGTGCTCGTGAAAGGCATCGCTGTTGACCAGCTGTTGATTTTATGGTCTTTCTCAGCATTTTCAAAATTCATCACATTTCAGTAATGACACCTATGTGCTTTTTCTAGTAGGTTGGTTATTAGCAAATATGTTCCAACTTTCTGACCAGCATAAATTTCTTTTAAGTTGCTAAGAATGACATAAAAGTTCCCGATGAAATCTTTAAATAAAGGCATTATAACCTTGTTATCCACATTGTCTTCATCAGCCATGACTTGCTGCATATGTTTTAAGAATCTGGGGCTGAAGGAAGAATCTGATTTTCTTTACTGTAGGAAAATGATATTGATCACAAATTTGTAGGCTACTTAGTTCAAATTGTCTTTCTCAGTTGTGGCAATCAACTTCCACTATGATTAACCTATAAACACACATCGTATTTGATGAATATGTGATACAAAGTCACAGACAGTCATTAAAGATCCACCACCCCTCATTGGAGGTTTCTGTAAATTCCAAACACCAAAATTTGCTTTTTGTAAGTGAAAAAACTCACTCCTTTGTTCATTAAACATATTTACTGGCTGTATAAGGGGTTGTTCTCCTTGATGCTATGCGATATACAGCTGAATAATGTATGCCTTAAACCTCAAGATATCTTTCGACAGGTAGGGAAATAGATGAGGTACGTATGCATTAGCCATAATAAAATTCCACTTCAGACTTTTCTTTACAGCTCCTTAAGTTAGTGGAGCCAGGGAGAGTACACAAAGTCATCGCAGAGATGACGCTTCTCCTTGGGGCTTGTTGTGTTTGGTGACACCTTTCTGGGAAGCCAACAGGCTTTAGACCAGAGCCACAGAACCCCCACTTCAGTGTGAGGGTCACCTGGAAGACTTGTTAAAAACAGATGGCAGCCTGTGGCCAGAGTCTGTGATTCAGCTGGTCTAGGTACGGCCTGGGAATCTGCATTCCTGACAAGTTTTCACGTGAGCCTCATGCTCATGGTACAGTTTAAGAAAAGGGTTAAGTTTGGCTTTCACATAAAGGTGATGTGGAACAGGGGAAATAAAAACTAAACACAACTAGCACAAACTGACTCTGCAATTAGGGGAAAGAAAGGGCCTCTGACGTAAGCCTCGAGTTGATGCCAGCTCCTTATCTGGGTAGAAACAAGGAACAACCAGGGTCACCCAAATGTGAAGGAACATGAGGCACAATGAAGGGCGGGTTGCTCAGCTCCCTCAGACAGACCGTAACCTCCGAGCACGCAGCCTGCAGGGAAACGGGAGGGACCCGCGTGCTAGGCTTAGGAAACAAACTGTGCAGCTTTCCCCTGTTCCGCGCACCTATCAGTCCATTTCCTTTTGGTCGTGCACCTGCTCCCGCAAGAACGAAAATAAATTCTTTTCTCCTCCACAATCAGGTGGGCCTTTGTTTTCTTCCAGGTACAACCCTGTTTCTAACAACTTGGGGGCTCATCTGCGATGTTCTTGTGTGGGCTGGGATGAGGTGGTTGTGAGTTAGGGACTACCCTTTATAGATGTGACCAGGGCCACTACTAGTTTTGGTAGGATTAGTAAAATCCAAGGTTTGCCCCACCCCTTCTCCTTTTCCCGATACACCCTCTGAGTTATTGCCTTTTTAGACTGATCCTCAAGGGATCTGAGGTTGACGTTATTTTTAGGATCCGGGCTGAGTTGCTGTGCACCTATCATCTGGCTTGGGCACCGGTACCTTCACTTGGGTATAATGAGTCCAGCCTCTCTGCTGTCCGGATACTGTTGCAGCTGTCAGCAGTACTTGACAGGGTCCTTTCCAGGCTGGTTGAAGTCTGGGCTCTTCCACGACTTGATTAGGACCCAGCTGCCAGGTTGGTGTTGACGGATGGCAAATTTAAGAGGCAGGGTCTGGGCCAGCAAACCACGAAGGGTGAGGGATGATAAAGTAGAAGACAAGGCCAGTATATAATTCTTAAGGAAGAGATCTTTCGAATCTAGGGAAGGGAGTTCTCCAGTCCTCCCGGGAAAAGGCAAACCAAAAAGCATTTCATAAAGGGAACTACCCTTTTCTAGGGGCAGTTTTGATCCTTAATAAGGCTGTAGGTAAGCACTTGATCCAGGGTAACTTAGTCTCCAAGACTAATTTAGAAAGATGTTTTTCAGGGTTTGATTCATTCTCTCCACTCTTCCAGAGGATGACAGATGCCAGGGTGTATGGAAGTCCCAGGTAACACCCAAGCTTCCCATAATGTTCTGCAACACACAGGCGGTAAAGTGGCTACCATTGTCAGAATCTATTTTCCACTAAACCATAGTGGGGAATGAGTTGTTCAAGGATAATTTTAGAAATTCCTGATGCTGTAGCTGAGGCTGGAGGAGAGGCCTCTACCCGTTCTGTTAGATGATCAACGATAACCAGAATAGACTTCAGTTGACCTACTGGGGGCATTTCAGTGTAATCACCCTGAATGCTTTGGAATGGTCTGAGGCCCGGCTCTTTTCCCCATTGTACTTGCTTTTTTTGAGACCTTTTTATTGACCTTTTGACAAATTGTGCACTGTTCCCATATTTGTTTGGCTACTGTATAGAGACCTACACATCCAAATTGCTTAAGCACCAAATTACACATGGCCTGTTCTCCCCAATGACTCCCTGATGTAAAACTGCTAATACCACCCTCTTTATTTGCTTATTCAACATTTGTCTGCCGTTTTGGAGGAGCCATTTCCCTTGATCATTTAAGGTTGCTCCTAACTGTTCCAGGTCTTTTACTTCTTTTATAGAGAAGGTAGGGACCCCAAACTCTTTGGGGCTAGAGGGTGTCAGGGCCATTAATTTTAAAGGGAGACAGAGAGAGGTCTTCTTAGCTTTTTCATTAGCTAACCTATTGCTTTTTGCTTTAAAAGTATGACCTTTCTGGTGTTTGTTTACATGCATTACCAATTTTTTTTTAGGTACAAAACAATGAAGCATATGCAAAATATAAATTTATGCATATGTAAGTGAATATATGATATACTATCCATGACAGAAGTCTTTAGAGAGCCAAAAAATTATTTCAATATTAATAAATAAAATAAAACTTATTGAAACTATTTTATTCTCTTTATTTCAATCTTACCTTTGTATGCTGGTTCAAGATGCACCTAACATATTAGCACAGTGATATATATATACACACACACACACACACACACACAATGCATATATGTATACATACACATATATAAGTATACATATATATAAGCATGTATTAATCTATAGGCTGTGCATTCCCAAATGTTTTCATTGAGCTGGAATGATAGATTTCTAAAGATTGGGGGCGACTGCTTTACAGTTTGGAACAGGGATTCATTGAAGGTTTTGGCCCAGAAAGTGATCCATCAACACGTCAATACATCAAGATACACCGAGAAGTGCCAGGAGCCAGAGCAACTAGGGGCCCCCGCCTCTCTTGCAAGCATAGCTAAGTTTCAATTCCCCTGCAGAGTTAAGACAAGTCTCTATCTCTCTGGCTTTAGTTTCGCCTTCCCATAAACCAGCCCCACCCGTAAATCAGCCGTTTGTGGTCTCAGCCTGTTGCTGGGGTTTTCCAAGATTCCTCTTTTAAACTTCCTCTTCTAAAGCCAATAGCTGAGACGTTCTTTGTCTCCTAGAGCCTATAGCAAAATGCCTAGTTGCAGCTAAGGACCAATGGTAGATTGACTAGTTGCAATTTTTTCGCGCGTTTCTGTATCCCTCCCCTTCACCCTCTATATAAACCCTGTAATTTCCCTCAATAAACGAGACTTGATCAGAAAGCCTGTCTTGTCTCCATTCTACGTGTCTCCTGTTTCTCCCCACCCTCGGTTCTCTTGCAGGCCTCCACGTGTGTCCTGCAGGTCGGGGCAGAGAAGTGTATTTAAGAGACAATAACACGGTCCCAGTGTCTAAGCCCAACAATAAAGGAGAGGAGGCGGTGGCTAGCAGGGTGAGAAACCATCCAGGGTTCCCGCAGGGAGGTGGCAATAGGGGGGCATCAGTCCGAGGTCGCCTCAGATGGGGCCTGGGGGTAAGGGAAGGGATGGCGAGGGCGTTAGTGAAATGAGAAGGCTGCCGCTTTGGTCTAGAGTAGACTACAATCTCTTTACTTGGGGTCATATTTCCTTCAAATAAACTCAGCCTATCCATTTGTTCATATTAATTTGTGATTCGCTCTGCACATATTTACCAATCTGCATCCTTTCAGAAACTGCTAAAGCACCAGGTATTCAAGACAAACGAGCCCGGTGAGCCTCAAGGGGCTCCAGGCTGGTGGGAGTAATGAAAGCAAACGGATAATTACGTGAAAAGCTCAGCGAGGGGCCCGCCCGAGGGGTGGCTCGGAGCCCGGGAGGGGCCCGGTGGACCTGGAGGTGCTGGGAGAGGGGCTCCCGGGCAGGGCCTGGGACAGAAGGGAGGCCGCGGGACGGAGGGAGGCCGCGGCCCCGGCGGAGCGGAGGGCGGCCAAGGCCAGCGGCAGGGAGGACTCGGCGGGGCTCCCGACGTGCGCAGGTCCCCCGACGCGGCGCTGAACCCGGACAGGGTGCCCGGGGAGAAGGCCGTCATCCGCCGTATGGAGGGACGCGCGGCTTCAGTGCCGGGGCGCAGCGCGGGGGCGCAGCGGCTGTCCGCCCCGGCCTTGATCCCCCGCGTCCCAGGCGGCGCGCGCCGAAGACCCAGAGCGCACCCGGCACCCGGGCCGCGGGGACTTGAGGGCTTCTGGGATGCCGCCGGAACCGGGACCCAGGGGGATGGAGATGGCAGACGTGCGCAGGCTCCTCCGGAACGCGGAGCTGCTGTTTGACACCTGGCGGAAGAAAGGGCTCGGGCGCGCCGCCGACGGCCTGGAGCAGCTCCCGGGTGGCCGCCGCCGCCGCATGATCGCGTGAGGCGCTCGCACCCACGTCCCATCCAGCCTCCTCCCGCCTTGCCCAGGTGTGCTCCGCACCTGCACGCGAGGAGACGAGGCGTCGCGGCCACAAGGGCTCCCGGTCCGATCTCGGGGGCCTCGGGGCAGGGCCGGGCGTCTACAGGCCCCTTCTCCCCGCCTGGGGCCAACAAACCAGTCCCCTCTGGGAGAACTGTCAGCTGAGGGTTTAACGTCTAAAGATAGGGTGTGGAAGGAGCCCTTACACCTGCAGTGAGTGGCAACGACAGTCCACAGATTAAACATACTAAAATTTTAAATGTAAATATAGTTGTACTGTATATCCAGTAATAGCGCTTAAACATCTAGGGATTGTTAATCGATACTCAGCTAGTTTCTGAATTTAAGATACTGCCTTTCCCAAAGCATTTCAATTCAACATATAAACGTAGCTAATAAATTATCTTAAACATTTCATATTAAAGTGGCACAAATATGTTCCCCTAAATATTCAAAAGCCTTTGTTAATTGATTGATTTGATTATCTTAAGCTTTTCAACTTAAATTAAACATTCAATATATGTCTGGTTTCCTGAAGCACTTTAAACAGATAAGCAGGTTGAATTATAAATCTAATGCAAAATTTTTATTAAGAACTTAAATGCTTAAAGCCTAATAATAAAGGTTTAATAACTCAGATTCATTTGAACTTAAAAACATTGCTTAAAAACTTATCAAAGGATATTGCATCTTTTAAATTAAAATCACAGTAAGACACTTCAAATTGAAATTGCAGATTTAATATGTCAGATTTAAAAAACAAAACAACAGACACCATTCAGCTGATTACATAATATTCAAATTTCTCATTTTCTTTTATATTTATTTTCTGCAGCTGTGGCCACTTCAATTTACCCTTAACATTCTAAATTTGGTACAAAAATATTGATGCCAAGGATTTTATTTCCTTATTATTATCTCTGTGTTTATTTTTATACCTTCCTGGGTTTGCTCAGTCATTTGTCACCCCTCTCAGGCTCAGAGTTCTCAAAATCCAGGCTAAGGTTAGAGATTCTGGAGGGGGACCTGAAACCTGTAGAAATTTCCAGAATAATTCTACCTGAGCTACCTGTTAATATGCCGAGCCTGTTCTTACAGAAAGGAGACTTTTTAAGTCCTTGCGTTTTCTGGCAAACTGCTTCATCTGGCTACTTCTTAGCCATTTTTGGTTTTGTTTTGTTTTGTTTTTACTCTAACTTTGTACACAGCTCTTACTATAACTCCTTCCATACATTTAATCATGTAAATTTAAATATCCCTAATTTTACAAGGAATCTTATATTCCCACCTCTACCCCTATGCCCCCCCACTCAGTTGCAATTAATCTCTGCTGAAGGCTCAAACTTGTATTGAAATCTACACTGTAGCCTCTAACTGGGTATTCCAGTTTGCTAATGCTGCCGGAATGCAAAAATACCAGAAATGGATCGGCTTTTATAAAGGGGTTTTATTTGGTTAAAAAGTTACAGTCTTAAAGCCATAAAGTGTCCAAGGTAACACATCAGCAATCGGGTACCTTCACTGGAGGATGGCCAATGGTGTCCGGAAAACCTCTGTTAGCTGGGAAGGCACGTGGCTGGTGTCTGCTCCAAAGTTCTGGTTTCAAAATGGTTTTCTCCTAGGACGTTCCTCTCTAGGCTTCAGCTTCTCTCCAAAATGTCACTCTCAGTTGCACTTGGGATATTTGTCCTCTCTCAGCTTCTCTGGAGCAAGAGTCTGCTTTCAACGGCTGTCTTCAAACTGTCTCTCATCTGCAGCTCCCGTGCTTTCTTCAAAGTGCCGCTCTTGGCTGTAGCAAGCTCGTTCCTTCTGTCTGAGCTTATATTGTGCTCCAGTGAACTAATCAAGGCCCACACTGGATGGGCAGGGCCACACCTCCATGGAAATTATCCAGTGAAAGATCTCGCCCACAGTTGAGTGATCACATCTCCACAGAAACATCCAATCAAAAGTCTCTAACCCAATCAACACTAACAGTTTCCTGCCCACACAAGACTGCATCAAAGATAATGGTGTTTGGGGGGACATAATACACCCAAACCAGTACACTGGGGTTGTGACAAAACTCAGTACACTGCTGGATTTTGCACCTTTCTTATGTAAATTTCTTCCTTTTCTGTCCCGCAGACCACAGATTTATAGTTACTGCATCAGCCAGTGCTCCCCCGCTGTGGTGTGCTGTTGGAGTGGGACTGTAAATTGTGGGTCTTGACGGATGCGTGGGCAAGTGGCCAAAATACTCTCTTCAGGACTTGGAAAGCTGAGCAGAGGCAGAAAAAAATAGCTTCCAGGATCCCTATTGCAGCCTGGTTCCCAGCTGAGTCTTCAGCCTTCCCTTCAGTTCTTTGAGCTGTCTTCATTAATTTCCAATAAATTCCTCTGTCTCTTGCTTTGCAACCAAAAAATCCAACCAATATGGGCATCCTGGGGGAGGCTACACAGAATAAAATGGATGCAGTTGGCAGAGAAGGGTCACTAGCTCCTTATCCATACCTCAGTCAGATCAGCCACTTACTGGTGGCTTCTTCTATACATTTCACTTGAAGAAGGGGATTGATTGCTAAAAAGCTTTCAAATCGATGTAGTCATGACTACTAAGGTTTCAGCCAAGAAACCTTAACCCTAGAGAATTTTAAGGACAGATTGAAGGATCAGAAAAACTACAGAAAATATCTTGAAAGAAAAAGAAGATGAAAAACTCGAGGCTTTTCTCAAAATAGCCAGGGGCATCAGAGAGAAGAGAGTCAGGAGATTTTTCCACATGAGCAGCCTCCATGCCCCACACTGAAGAAAGCAGTGAATGCAAATCACAGGAGGTTCAGAGAAAGAGCCACGGGAGGCATGATAAAGGTAGAGAAGCATGAGGTCGGCACCTCAGCATCACCAAGAGCATCCCATGGCCAAGGCTGTCCTGGGCCAGACACAAATGCTACCAGGACTTCCTAGACACCGATTTTGGTAAAGATGGAAGCTGAACATCTCATATGTGATTTCTTGGCTTTTCAGAAACCTAGAATGGCTGAAGAGTTTCTACTTATAATTCATCGATGTGCAAAGACCCTGACACAGTGGAGCCTTCTCCTGAAAGGTGGCCTTTGGGGTGCAGTGTCCGTTTCCAGGGGCAGGCGTGGCTGGTGGCAGTGCAATGCTCAGAGCCGGCTGAAGGATCCAGAGTCTGGCTAAGGCCAGCATGTCCTCAACACATCAGTTCTGGACACTGATTTTGGTCATGGTCCTGGCAACACAGCTTCCTTCCTTTCTTCCTGTTTCCTGAGCCCATTTCTCCAGTTTTCACAGAGTCTCTGACTTGCCCAATTGTGGAAATTCTGTGGATAAAAAACTTGTAAACTGTGCTTCTGCTTCAGCAAGCACATAGGCAGGAGACTGCCTTTGTCTGAACTCCTATCGAAGACAATGGGAATGTCTTGCTTTGCTACACTATGTTCTTGCACATGGTATATGCCACTCCCAAGGCCAGGCTTATCTGTTGTCTACTTGCCTGTCGATCTCTGTGTCTAAAGATCAGAACGTCCTGCCTCCCCTCCTGCCTCCCTAAATGGCCTTGAGAGCCAGCACGTCCCCCTACCCTAAAAATCTCAGTAAAAACCGAGATGAGAATTGCTGGGCAGGACACTCTCTCTTGAGTTGCTCTTACTCTCTCCTCTCTTGACTTTTGTCTCGAGTAATTCATTGCATCACCGTGGTTACTGCTGGACAGAAAACCACACCCAACAGCAACCAGTCCTCAAGGAAAGGAGGGGAAATCGAGTCTTGGCTGTCTGAGCAACTGGGAGCTGGGAATGGTAAAACTGGTGGGGACTGAGTGCTTTGTCTCAGGCAGTCCATCGCCTTCATTGACTACAGAGCTTGTCACCTTGCCCTGTGGGTTGCTCTGGAACAGGCGGCCTATTTGGGAAGACCGTGTGGCCACTTCTGTATGAAGAACATGAGATATTCAAAGACTGTGCTTCAGTGCTGGAGGGTGCTGAGAATGACAAGCTGAAATGCCAAAGTCCCCTGCTAAAGCTGTGGACTGAAGCTCAGGGACTTTCGACGGGCCGTGCTACAAGTGTCTCTGTCTCTTATAGCTGTAGGACACAGAGAGAAAAAAGGAAGAGAGAAAGAGAAAATTCATACACTTTTTCATGTGGTTGTCCAATTATAATGTCCCTCAATTCACAGCCTTACCAAGTGGCTTTTATGAACATTAGGGTATTGATCGGGTAAGAGTGGGACCCCGAGAATTGGAATTTGAATATAGAAAAAGATTTAGGAGACTCAAAATACTCAGATCCCTAAACCCCACTGAGCCTCCCTTGACTCCACGAGAGGGGGCTGTCTCCTAAGGAGAAGAAGGCAAGTGTCCTCAGGCCCTACCTCCATCTCCACCCCAGTTATAGCAGGGACAGATGTTAGCAGGCCCCAATCCCTGCTAATGACAGCAAACATCTGACTTATAGGTATGGGATACACTTTAAGGATGTTAGGTCAAGGGGAGAACATAATTTGAAATGTGGCTGAATTTACTGATGTGGGTGCATTGACAGGATTGTTGGTTCTAAGAGCAATGCACTGGCTCAAACGGCTGAAGAGTTTCTAATTATCCATTCACTGACTTAATGAAGCCTGGACTCAAAATAGTGGCCCCAGAGAAATGAACTTAAGATACCACAGCCTTTGGTATAATGTCGAGGAAGGAATCCAAAAACCTAAGGAGAAGGAAATGTTGAAGTGGTTTTTTATCCACTCCCAACTACTCCTTAATTTTGTTCTCCTGAGGGGGCTTAGACAACTCACTCTCTGAGGACCTGAGACGTACACTGGCACGGGAGGTTTCTTCAAAAAGCTTTTAGTGATGGTTTTATGCAGATTGTGATCACCAGTGGAAGATACCACTTAGAAATAGTCTCTATAATCTCAAACAGAATGGCAAAACCATGGTGGGTAGCAGACAAGAAGCAGCCTTAACTGCCAGGGGCACCTATAAAAATATTCAGCAGAGCATAGACCCAAAATAAATGGACAGTCATCACAGGCTTTTTGATGCCACTATTCACCACATCTTTGGCCTGATGGGAAGTTTTCCCTATGATCAATTACCTGGAAAGAAAAGTATTTGAGTCTAGTTTACCAATCTTTCTGCCTACAGGTCTGGCCCCTTTGAAGGTGGTCTGCAGGAGCATCTTGCCCTGTTCTCTGGGCTTCTCTGGGCAGTGGGAAGGGAACTCTTCAGGTAGCACCTCTTGCTGTTCAGTTTGCCTGGGAGTAGAGGATGGAGGTCAGAAATGATGCTAGTTCATGGGCAGTGGATAACGGATAGGCTGAGTGGTCATGGATTTGTTTGGGTCGAGGTCGAAGGATGGGGTAAGAAGGTTTGGGAATAGGTGTGCAAATGTTCACTTGGAGCCCAAGGTATAAAATGCTTCGGGTCACACGAATACATGTAGATCAGAGGTCCCCACTGTGAGGCTGGTCCTCACTAACCAGCTGGACAAAATGACCATCTCCGTGGATGTGGTCACCCTTCTCCCTAACCACCCCAAGTGGGCTCATTTGGGCCTAGGAACGAGTGACAGGGTGATGAGGATATAGACTTAACATGTGACTTTCCTTTATTGAGTACCCATGTTGCCTCTGTATATGAAAATGCCCCATGTGGGCCAGTCAGCCACTGAGTAATTAGCTTCCTTCCCTTGGGGAGGGAGCAACCATTTGTTCTATTGAATTAGAATCAGATTTGAATTTGCTTTCATTTTCTAGCACCCACAATGTACTGTATATTTTATATACCACCATGATTTCACACACAAGATTGCTTGTTAGTGAAAGAAGTAATATGATAACTACGGAATTTATTTGTCTCATTATGCATTCTGTTAAGAAGAAGCAATTCCAAAATAATGGTAGAGACTATTAGTGAGCCCTTGCTACACCAGCCAGGAGAAATAGCTCATGAGGTTAGGATGTGTGCTATTCTCTAAACTAGAGGTCAGCATCTAGTCCCATTTCTCTCATGACCAGAGTGGATGACCCAGGAACAAAGGGGTAGGAGTGCAGTGGCATTTCCCATTACCACACATAATGACCTACTTGCAAACTTTTTGCTCTTTTCCAGGGCTGCTGTCCCTGGAAACTATACTGCTTACATTTCTACCATCTCCTGCAAGAATTCTGTACTGCCCAAGCCTTTTAGAGCCACTCTGTCATAGTTCATGCATAGAACAGGTGCATGTGTTTGGAAGAACCCAGGTCTTGCGTTTAGAGGTGTTGGGGTCTTATGAGGGAAAACTTGTACCAGGAATACAGCAGTGCCCACTGAACAAGGGGCTTGAACCGCTACCCAGCCATCGTGGGCTATGAATGGCGCTGCATGGACAGGCAGAAAAGGCTGAATAATGTTTCATCGTACATAGATAATATATTTGGTTTATCCATTCATCAGTGCGTCCATCTTTTGGCAATTATGAATTATGCCACTATGAATGTAGCTGTGCAAATATCTGTTCCAGTCCTCACTTTCAATTCTTTTGGGTCTATACCTAGTAGTAGGATTACTGGGTCACATTGCAGTTCTATACCTTAGCTGTCTGAGGAACCGCCAAATTGTCTTCTACAGCAGTGGCACCATTCTAAATTCCCACACACAATGAATGCATGTTCTTGTTTCTTCACACCCTAACACTTGTCATTTTCCACTTTTTAGTATGATAGTCATTCTAGAGGGTGTGAAATGGTATCTCATGATTTTGATTTGTATTTCCCTGATGGCTAATGATGTTGAGCATCTTTTCATGTTCTTTTTTGGCCATTTGGATATTCAAGTCTTTTGCCCATTTAAAATTATTTTTTGTTGTTGAGTTGCAGGATTCCTTAAATATTCTGGATATTAAATGCTTATTGGATATGTGGCTCCCAAATAGTTTCTCCCATTCTGTGGGTTGTCTTTTTAACTTTTATGATAAAGTCCTTTGATGTACAAAGGTTTTTAATTGGATGAGATCCCGTTTATTTTTTTTTCTGTTGTTGCCTGTGCTTTGCGTGTCAAGTCTAGGAGACCATTGCCTAACCCAAGGTCCTGAAGATGCTTCCCCACGTTTTCTTCTAAGAGTTTGATAGTTCTGGTTCTTACATTTAGGTATTTGGTACATTTGGAGTTTATGTTTGGGGTGAAGTATGGGTTCCCCTTCATTCCTCTGCATACGGACATCCAATTTTCCCAGCACTGTTTGTTGAAGAGATTATTCTTTCCTGATTGAATGGACTTGGCATCCTTGTCAAAAACCAGTTGGCCATAAATTTCAGGGTTGATTTCTGAATTCTCAATTCTATACCACTTTTCTATATTTCTGTCCTTGTGTCAGTACCATGCAGTTTTCCTGTCTTTGTGCTATCACTGATAATTCCAATTCACAAATTGTTTCCTTTCTAATAATTACAAATTGTATAAATAAACAAAAGTAGGTCTTAATAATAACCTGTTAATATCTTTAGTAACGTGAATATGATTAGAAAAGTAGGGTATATAACCATCGTTATTTTTTCTATATCTCACAACTCATCAGTATTTAGAACTTGGGCAGAGTTAGCTACTTCTCCACAGGCTTTGTACCAAGTCCTGACCAAATTCTTCTACTATTAAAAACACATATTTGCAAGCCATTTTAACATTAAGTCTTCTGATGCATGAAGATGGAATGTCTTTCCATTTATTTAGACAGTCTTCAATTTCAATGATTTGTAGTTTTCACTGCACAAATCTAATTTTGTTAAATTTATTTCTAAGTATTTTATTTTTTTGAAGCTAGTAAAAGCATTTTTTCTTACTTTCATTTTAGATTATTCACTGTTAGTGCATAGAAATTCACTGGATTTTGATATACTATTTGTACTATATATTCTGGTATTCTTCAACCTTACTGAACTTGTTTATTCTTCTAATTGTTTTTAGTGGATTCCTTACCATCTTCTATATACAAGATCTTGTTATCTGCAGATAGATTTTACTTATTCTTTTCTGATCTGGATGTCTTTTATTTCTTTTTCTTGTCTAGTTGTTCTGGTTAGAACCTCCAGTATAAAATCTAATTAGCATGGTGACAGCAGGTAGATTCAGTTTACTACCATTTTATTTTTTAGTATTTCTGCTACTATGTTCATGAGAAAGAATGAAAAAGTTGGTTAACATTAAAAAAATCAGTGTAATTCACTATACTGTAGGAATAAAGGGGATTAAAATTATGTGATGCAACAAAATGCCTATCAAAGCCTACACTTGCTTTGGATACTTGACAAGCAGGCTCTAAAATTTATAGGGAATCACAAGGGATCTAGAATAGCTACAATGATCTGGAAAAAGAACAACATAGGAGGACTCAAATTTCCCAATTTCAAAACCAACTACAAAGGTACAGTAATCAGGACAGTGTGGTACTGGCATAAAGATAGACATAGGCTAATCCAATAGAACTGAGCATACAGAAATAAACTCCTACACTTAGGCTCAGTTTTCCACAATAGGAGCTTTAACAAATGGTTACAACATGCAAAACAATGACATTGGATGCCTATCTCATAGCACACACCCAAATAACTCAAAGCAAGTGCTAGAACTATAAAACTCAGAAGAAAACACAGGGACAAAACTTCGTGATCTTGGGTTTGGCTATGATTTCAACGATACGCACCCCAAAGCACAAATGTTAAAAGATTGAGATATTGGACTTAATCAAATTAAAGTCTTTTGTCTCAAAAGATCCCATCAAGAAAGTCAAGAAAATGCAGACTGGGAGAAAATATTTCCTAATTAATTGTCGCAGCCCACGAGGGCCCTGCCAGTCCAGCGGCCAAAGAAGACAACGAGCATTTTGTGACACGGGAACTTTTATTCAGGGCTGACTTACCGGGTGGGAAGTCGTGGAGAGACCATGACGGCTCTCTCAGGCCGGGCAGGCATCGCGTTCACTGGGAAGACGACCGAGCAATGAAAAAAGGACAGAAAGCTTTGTAAGGGTTTAAGACAAAGGCCTTCCTAAGGGTGGGGGGAGCACAGATGCAGGAACAGGTCATTCTGATGGGAGGTGGTGCAGGAAGGACTAGATAACACTTAACTGTTACATTTTGCTCTTTTTGTGAGATTGAGAGCCTCTCACCTCCTGCCTGCTTCCCATAAAGTTACATGTTAAGGTGAATGTGCCCTTTTTCTCTTTACTGGCTTAGAAAGACAATAGGGAAACACTTAGCTGCCTGGGTCACGCAGACTGTGGATCTGCAGGCCTGTTTTGCTCAGGCCACGGGCTGCCGCATCAATTTAATTAGAATCGCCTTTTACTAAGTGTATATGCCCGGTACAGGGTTCAGTGCGTTTCGTATTTGCTAGTTCGCCCAGAACTTCAGGGATCCCAAAGTCTTCATCCTTAGTCCCAGCCTAAGGTCGCGCTGCACCAACTGCAGCTCTGCCACGTCCCGCACCCACTTCCGCCTCCCGCTTGCACTTCCGGGAGCCGAGGCCTTTTGAGGGCAGTGCGCACGCGCAGTAGCCTGCGCACAGGGGAAGCAGGCGGGGCGCACGCGCGCAGTACCCGGCGCGCAGGGGACGGCCCGCGCAGTAGCTCGTGCGCATGCGCAGTAGGCGTGCCGCGAGCGTCGCTCTCTGCTCCTGGCTGAGGCGGCGGTATAGTGACAGCTGCGGGGTCTGGTCTTCGGTGTCCTGGGCGCCATGGCCGAGGGCAGTGTGGAGGTGGCGGCCCTGCCAGCGTCCGGGGCTGCCAACAGCCTGGGCAATGGGGCCGCGACCTCAGTGCACACCCTCAACCCGCTGTCGCGGAAGCTGCAGAAGGTCCTGGAGACGCGGCTGGACCACGACCAGGTGCGGCCGGGGTCCGCGAGGGGCAGCGGGGGGTGGTCCGCGGGGGGCGGCCGGGATCCGTGGGGGCGGCAGGGGTCAGCGAGGGGCGGCCGGCTCCGCGGGGGGTGGTCTGCCGGGTCGCAGGACCCCCGGGTTCGGGTCCGGCTCGCCTGCTGTCCCCATCGCGGGGCGCGGCACTGCATTGCGGGGGTTGCGCGCTGAGATCCCCCGTTCTTAGGAACGCGGACGCGGTCCTCCCTGTTCCGGGGCCGCGGTATAGACGGTGCCTTCCGCCCGTGTTAAAAGTCTTCGCCCGACTTCACCGTGGCCGGGAGGCACCGTCCCTGCCCCCGTTTCTCCGTGGGCCCCGACGGTGCCCTCCCTCGGCAGCTCCCATCCGGGACCAGGTGTTGGCTTCACCGCCTTTGTCCCTTTAGTCGCTCCTTTTCCGTGTTCCTCGGGAGCACCACTGAGCGTTCCCGTCCCTCGGCGGACCCGCGCCGCCCTGTTCTCGGGGTCCCCTGCCCCGCGCCGCCCTACTGTGCTGTTCAGCTTTGCTTGGCTCCTTCTCGTAGTCTCCATCTCCCTGCTGATACTCTGTTTTTGTTCATCTTTTCCCTGATTTCCTTTAGTTCTTTGTCCGTGTTTTTCTTTTGCTCTTGAGTGAGCATGTTTAGGACCATTTTCTAATGTCCCAGGGCTGGTCGTCCTCACTGATGGTTTCTGTAAGTTGTATTTTCTCCTTTTGCCTGGGTTATTGCTTCCTGGTTCTTTGTGTGTTTTGTAACCTTTTGTTGAAACCTGGACATTTTGATATTTTAATGTGTTATCACTGGGATTTAGATTCTGAGGTTTCTGTTCTTCAAGCTTTTATCCAGCTACTGCTACTACACAGCTTTCCTTGAATGCCAGGAGCTAACAAAAAAAAAAAAAAGAAAAAGAAAACTCTTTTCCCAGTCTTTGCAGACTGACCGTGCAGGCTCTCGCTTTTAGGGTGCATTCTTACAGTGAGTTTAGAGAAGAGCTTGAGGCTAAAGCGTACGGGGCCCCCTGGTTCTTTCCCCACATGCTTCTTGTCGTGTGTGTGTGTGTGTGTGTGTGTGTGTGTGGCCCTAGGAAATCCACTGTTGACCCAGTTCCAAATGTCCCCTCTTCCCTAGGAGACACTTGACTCACGGTCCTGGGCCCTGCACTGTGTCCTGCAGCCAGCAGCCCCAGCCCCCGGCAGCACGGCTGACTGCTGTCCTGTGAGGTTCTGCAGGAGAGCTGGGAGAGCCGCCTTCTACCTGCCAGGCAGGCCCTGGGGTGGGAGCCCCGTGCACCACCAGGCAGACTGGGCCTGACACACACGCTCCCAGTGTGTGCACGAGGCTTACGGTGCTCCCTCCAGAACCGGGGCCAGGGACCCGCGCCGGGAGTGTGGGCCAGCTCTGCTTGTAAGCGGCCTTTTTCTTGATTCTGTGCTTGCCCTGTTACTGCAGTCCTTTTAACTGTTTTCTGGGAGTGTATAAGACGTTTAGTCCTTGGTAGATCATTTCTTTTGAGCCAGGCCCTAGTCAAGGCTGTAGGCAAAAGAAATTGCTTTATTTTAGCTATTTTTTTATACAGTAAACATTTGTAGATATAAAGGTACTTTTGCTCTCTCAAATATTTTTTATTAACCTAACTTTATCAATATTCAAGCAGATAAAAAAGTTCTTTCATATTCTTGAAGCAAGAACATGCGTGATCTGTAAGAAAAGTCTGCATGTGGTGAAATTGGTGCTTAGTCATAATTCTTACTGACAAGCATCTAAAATTAAATCATGCAATAGTAGTAATAATGTTAAAACCATAGCATTCTCCAATTATAATATTTTATCTTTAGAAAATCTGTTACATGTTTCAAAGCACTTCTGTTTACATCTGTTCACTTTTAATGCATGCGTAGTTCTTGCCCTAACCTAATTTCCAGTTGGCCCATAAATTGACGTTTTTATGCTACTTGGCCCTTGGGATTAATCAGCTGTTCCAACGGTCTTGAATTTCCTTAAGCAAATAAGGCTTTCCTAATACAGTTAGTCCAGACAATAAAAGTAATGTGGGATTTAAGTGGCAAATATGGGATTTAAATCCTAGGAAACATCTGACTTTCCTTAAATATTAAATTTATTTTAACTAGCTTTACTAATTTTGTCATTCCAGCCAGTAGTTCAAAATAACATTCTGACAGAAACGCAGAAGGTGCACCTGTTAGACTAGACGTTAGTTCAGGTGGAGGCATCTCGCTCTGCTGGCTGTAGGGTGTTACTGGGATGCCCAGGATTGGTCCCCTGCCCCTCCTCTATTTATATTCGCTCTGTAATTCTGTGGCTTGAAGTAGCAAAAAGTGTGATGACTTTCACACGTATAACCCTGTTCCTGGCATCTCTTCTGAGCTCCAGCTTTGTGGAGTCCGTTGTCTGTGTTGCCTACAAGCGGGTGTCTCACCGAGGTCATGGAGTTTACCTCGGCCATAGGAACTCTTGACTCTCCCCCGGGTGGGTTCCTACCCCTTTAGTAAAGAGCATGGCCACCGACCTGCTCAGGCAGGCTCGGAGGAGGTGCTTGGAGTCCTCTCCGTTTTTCATACCCCTCGTCCAGCCCACTCAAACCCGGCTCTGCTGGAGATACTGCTGCTCACATTTGTGCTGGGCGCCGTGGTGGCCGGAGCCCTCCCACAGCTCACCTGGTCATTTCCTCTCCCACCACCTGCTTCCTCTCCTTCCCCCATTGTCCGTTCTCCGGGACCCTTGTCCTTGGGCCACGCTGGCCCTTCTGCCCCATTGCTCGGCCTCCACAGAGGTCACTCACAGCCCACCCCACACTGCAGTCTGGTTTCCCGTTGCTGTGGTGACCCCTCCTTGCCATGAAGGTCAGAAGTCCAGGGTCAGTCTTTGGGCTGCAGTCAGGTGTCGGCAGGGCTGGCCCTGCTGGATGCTCCCGGTCTTTTCAGGTCCTGGAGGTGCCCCTTCCCTGGGCTCACGGCCTGCACTGCCAGCCTCCCACCTCCCTCTGTGAACACCGTCATGGTGCCCTGACTGCTTCACGTCTGCCAAGGTTGTGGAGTGAGGACAGGGAAGCCCATCTCTGGAAACCCCTCCTCGGGCCTACTACACTCCTCACCCTGGTCCACTTTCTTTTCAGCAGTCACAGCTCCCTGAATTATCTTCTTTACTCATCTGGCCTTTTGCTGCCTTTTCCTTGTGCAGTGTGTGCTCTGGGAGAGCAAGGGGCTGGCCTAACAGTGCCTGGCATTTAATTAGGATGTAGGAAATACTTGTTAACCAATTAAATTAAATTACACGTTAAAATAAAAATAATGCCACAGTGATTAGATGAAAAGACTGATAGGCTATGTTAGGGAAAAGAACAAAAAGAGTTCTCTAAAAGAAGTAGTTTATTTACATATCCATCATTAGAATTTAGATCAGACATATGCTAACAGCCTTAAATTTAATTAATGGTTTGTGATTTGTTTTTTTTCTTAAACTGAAATAAGTTTCTTCATTATGATCTCATGAAGGGGCTCCTGAAATGCCGAGTGTGGCCGACCCTTTTACTTCTTGATACGTACTTCTCTTTCCTTGCATACAGTTTGACTCTTGTGTAGACACTCTAGAACTGTTTAAAAAATTTTAGATTTTATTCATGTTTTATACTAGTTAACACATTCTCACAGCATGAAAAGCAAAAATCACAAAAAGGTATAATGTCTCCCTCCAAGTTGTGCCCCCACTGCGCAGTTCCTTGCAGATGGCAGTGGCTGTCACCCAGATGTGTGCACAGGAGGTGTGCAAGTGTGTGCTCCCTTTTCTTTTTTCACACAGAAAAAACCTATTATAATTATTTCTATGCTTTGCTATTTCACTTACTGTATATTGAAGCTCATAGTGTGTAAGTACATAAAGAATTTCTTCTTTTTCTTTGTTTTAATGCATTTTATTGAGGAAGATTCACAGTATGAATACAATCAGTGGCTCACGGTGTCATCATGTAATTGTACATTCATCACCATAATCAACTATTGAGCCTTTTCATTACTCCAAAAGAAATTAAAAAAATAAAGATATAAAAGAAAACCCAAACATCCCATACTGTTTACCTCCCCCCCCATTGACTCCTAGTATTGGTGTGATATGTTTGTTACTGTTGATGAAAGAATATTATTACTGTTAACTATAGTCCATAGTTGGCAATAAATACGTTTTTACCCATACACCACTCTATTGTTATTAACTCCTTATAGTAGTGTTGTATATTTATTCTAGTTCAGCCTCCTTATTTTTCTTTTTAATGGATATGCCATAATTTATTTAACCAGTTCCCTTTGGAATTCAGATTGTTTCCAGTCTTTTGCAATTCCAAACAATTCTGCAGTGAATATCTGCGTGTGTGTGTGTGTGTATACCATAATGCACAAGTAAGTATATATTATGTTTCAGGAATAAGTTTACTGTTAAGTAATGTGAAATTCATCCAGTATTTTCTGGATTGTTTAAAAGAGACATTATTTCAAAATGATTAAATTTTGGCTTGAAAAGGAATACATTTAAAAATTGGTCTAATACATATACAGATGGAAACCCATTTCTTCTGTTACCTGTTGTTTAGGAGATGTTGGAAGCTCTCAAGGCACTTTCAAGCTTTTTTGTTGAAAATAGTTTGCGGACTCGAAGAAATTTACGTGGAGATATTGAACGCCGAAGTTTAGCCATCAATGAAGAATTTGTAAACATTTTCAAGGAAGTGAAGGAAGTATGTAAATTATTTTCATGTAACAATTTATTGATAACTTTAGGCCTGGCACCATGCTAAATATTATTTTTATGAACTATGTTATATTTGCTGTTCACATACCATGTTCAAGTAAAAAATGTAACTACTGCTGCATCGAGGAATTTATTTGGATTGGTGTGCTTTCTTAAACTGTGATCTCCCCTAATGTTGTAGCATTTGTTCCTGGAGAGTCTCTTGGGAATTTTAGCTCTTCTCTCTCTCTCTCTCTCTTTGTTTTTTTTTTTGAACAAATATATCTTCTTTGAATGGTTTTCCAGTAGAAATATCCCCTCACTGAATTACATCTCCTTGGACAACAGCTTCTCAACTGGAGAGTAATTAAGATTGATTTATTTTACTAGATCCTAAATTATGAAATTTTCAGATTAATTAGGATGAGTTACTTCAATGAATAAATACTGTTTCATTGTATTTGAGTAATGTAATATTAACAGCCTCATATGTGAGATGCGTGGAAACGTTATACGTGGTCTCATTGAGTGCTTGATAAAATAGTATTTTTAACATTTTAATAGGGCTTCTCTAAGTCAAGGCTAATAAATTGGAGGTTTGAAAGGAAAGTTGGTGGTATTCCTAAAGACAAAGGAAAATAGAGTAGCAGTGGGAGTGCCCAGACTGTGGTCCGCAAACCCCATTCCCACTGAAAGGAACCATCTCATCGCTGTCTGAAGCAGGGACGCTGACTCAGGTTATTGATTAAGTGTCCGATGGACTCGAGCTAGCTGGAAGAGGCTTCCCTTGGCCCGAGGTGTGACAGTTTGAGCATCAGTGAGATTAACTGCCGCGGACAGAGACATATGAAATATGTTGCAGTCCATGAGTTTATAATGATAATGTGAAACAAACAGAACTCTCATGAGTTATCTTCGGGGAACCAACTTCCTGATTTGAAAACTGGTCAATAAAAGGAAGAACTCAGCATTCATCCTGTCTTTTTGCACTAATGATGCCTTTAAGTTGCACATGGTTGATGGTGGGAAGTTTCTCTTATAGAAATATTCCAGTTAATAGATGAAGGAGATAGGATGGAAATGGAACACCTCTGTTCCGTGACCGCTGAGAAGTTGAGGGATCCCGCTTGGAGTTGTTGGCCTGGTGGTTGCTGGGGACCACCTCGGCGTTTGGGGTGTTCCACGGCATCCCTGGTCCCCGCCCTCCTCTGCTGTTCCGACCCAGACTGTCTCCACTCGAGCCCCACAGGGGTGCCTACACCACTGGTGAAGAATTCTTGCCAGGAAATGGGACCGGAATAGAATCAAGATTGTAGATCTCACTGCCAGTTTATAGAACACCCTGGGGACAGAGTAAAATCAGCAATGTCAGGAACTCGTCAGGTGAATGAAACTGGTGTCTCCGAGAAATGAATTACAGGAAAAAGACAAAGCGAAGCAGTAGTAAGTGAGAATTAGTAGATTAAGAAAAGAAATGAGGCATATCAACCAGTTGCTATTTGTGAATTTTATTTGTTCCTGATTTGAACAAATTATTTTAAAAATAATTTTTAATTGAGGAAATTTGGAGAGTGACTAGGATTATTGTTAAATGTTTAGATGCAAAAATGGTTTTGTGGTTATGCTTTTTTTTTTAAGTCCTCTTAGAACTACATACTGATATGTTAATTTCTGGAATTGATTCAAAATAATTCAATTTGTAGGAAAGTGCAAAAGTGAATAGGGAGGGGAAACCTGGGTGGGGAGATGCGTACACAAGAGTGTGAGTTAGTAATTGTTGAAGCTGGAGGATGGATTCATAGGTTTTCTTATTATCTCACTTCCTGATATTTTTAAAAACTTCTTATTGTCTGTGCATTTCACAGCTTACATTTTTTTTTTGGTAATTGGAGGATAAAGGAAGTCATGAAATCTGAAGTTCCTTGAATTACCATTTAGCAAACCTCTGCATTTGTGTCATATATTGTTAAGATGGTAAGTTCTATTATGTTACACTCAGATCCATTCCTTACATTGTGGTAGTTGCAGTAGATGTTGGGAGTGGCTGTTCTGGACCTGGTGACTGAGAAGGGTCGAGAGCTCATCCCACTCGGTGATGCAGTGAGGGTTAGGGGAATGGTCAGGTTAGTTTGCTTAGGTATCTGCTTTTGCTGACGTTAAATGACATTTTGAAATCCTGCCTTCTTGATTCACCTCAAAGTACTTTAGGACTTAATTTGATACTGTGACTTAGGTCCTATTTATAATAAACATCTGGTGCTATGATATTTATGATTCTAAGTATTGTAGAGAGAAGGGAAAAGTCGTCTAGAATTTAGGTTGACGCCAGTGTTCTCACAGGTGACTTTGTAACCACAGTGCCCCCTCGTTCCGTTTCTGGTCCTGCCACTCCACTCATGTCATCCCCTCAGAGAAGGCTTCTTCCTTATTTACCTTTCTGTAGTGGGTCACTGAGTGTAACTGGGTCAGAGAAGACAATATGCAGTTGGAAGCCACATATGATTCTGTGATATGAGGGACTGGTCCAGGCAAGAGCAGAGCTGGGAGATGTGCTGGGGGAGTTTCCTGTCGGTTCATACCAGAAATGACAGTTCACTGAACTAAAACGGTGGCTTTTGGGGTAGTGAAAAAGAAATGAGGATGGTGTGCATATTCAGGAGGTGTAAATGATAGCATTTAGTAACCACTGGAATTCCTGCATATGTGGACGGTGCCCTGAGGTGGGAATGCATAGGGAGAGACTGTTACTGAGAAGATTATCAGGTTTTTGACAGGAACTAATATGTGGTGGTTTTCATCAACATAAGAGGAAGCACTATTGTTAATTTATTGTGTTTTAAAACTTGCTTGTTTTTATTAAAATCACAAATAATTCGTGTATATAAAAGGTAACACGGTCAGAAATTAAAAAAATCAATTCCATTATTGTCCTATCACCCAGAAAAACATATTGCTAATATTTTACTGTATATTCTTCTCTATTTTTCTGTATATAGATCTACTTTTTCTATAAAATGGATATGTGCTGTTGTGTAACATTATTTTTACCTTATATAGACTTCTTTCCGTGTCAGTAAAATATACCTACATCATCATTGTCAGTGTATGCAAAGATTTCCTTTGGTTTGAAATATTTCACATTTTCCATTTATTACAGGTGATTCTGTGTTGATCATCCTCATGTGTATATTGTTGCACATGTATCTAATTAATTCCTTAGGTTAATTTTTTAGTATTAGAATTCCCAAATAATGAGGTGTTTATATATTTAATGCATTTACTGTTTTCCTATTGCCACCTTCTGAAAAGAATGTACTAGTTTCTGCCATCTTTTCTAATACTAGATTTTATTCTTTTTAGACATTTCAGAGCTTAAATATGAAATCTAAAATAAAATCATTGGACAAAAAGAGAACTTGGCCAGGAGAAGAGAAATTTCTGTAACAATCTGTAGAATGTTTAGTGGTCTTTTTCTCCTTTTCAGGAACTTGAAAGCATAAATGAAGATATTCAGGCAATGAGCAGCTGTTGTCAAGATATGACAAGTCGCCTACAGGTACTGTATAGTGGCTAGATTTTAACATAGTGCACCCAGAGTAAGCTCTCATAATTGTTACATAGGTCTACAAAATCTATCTTGCAATTCATGCTCTATGGCAAGTTGCAATATAAACATGCTTTAAAAAAAAACAAACTAACTGTCTTTGTTTTTCTTTGGGTTATGGTCTACTAGTATTATTCAGTTAACCCCAGAAGCTACTGCATTTTTGTCTAGCCAGAATAGGCCTTTCAATCCCATAATATCCCAGCAGGAATGCCATCCTTCAGAGAAAGAAAACCTTAGGAGTAAGTCCAAACTGAAGCTCTACCTGAGAAAGGCCCAGTTTAATTCTTACTCATGGTCAACCTACAATAATCCCAGGAAAAGGTGTATATGTATATGTTAGGTCTGTGTGCTACATCAGCCCTAAGCCTCTGGTTGTCGAATGAGCATTTGACACAATTACTCACTCATGTGATGCTGGAACAGTCCATGGAACTGGTGTACTTGAGGGGTCCACCTCCACCCTCACGGTTTCATTCCAGACTTGCACCTCGAACGTTCTCGGGAACTGTCAGCAGCCCCGGTTTTCAAGGGGTTCTGTATTGATCTGCACCTGTTCCACGGACGGATCCGCGGCCTCTTGTGCTCTGTCAGCTAGACTGGTCACACTCCTGCTTCTCCAAAGTTCTTGCTCTCCTAGGCTTCTCCAGCTCTTGATATTCTTAGTGATATCTGAGACCTTTGTTAATTTCCTGATTTTGTAGCACATACAGAATCATATCTTCCCTAATGCTCTTAATGACATTTAAAATTGTTTGCACGTGTTGACTTTGTTGCTTGATGCTTGATAGTCTTACTCTTCACTTCCTTTTCCTGTTTTCTATTTTCCGTGACTTAATGCTTTTTCTCAAATTACACTCCATATGGCTTTCTCTACTAAACTCTTGTATTTATTTCGTAATATTAATGCTGTTTTGTATTATATTGGGTTACTCATTTTCCTCTGCTTTTAGTGGTAGTACCTCTTTATTTTCTCATTCTTTGTCATAATTGTATTGTTATTATTTTCCTCATAGCTATTTTTAAAAGTTTTTATTGTGGTAGCATGTATATAACATAAAATTTGTCGTTTTAACCTTTTTTAAGTGTACAGTTCAGTGACATTAATTACATTTACAGTGTTGTGCTGAGTCACCACAATCCTTTACCAAAACTTTTTCATCCCTCTAAACAGAAACTTTGTATCCGTTAAGCAATAATTCCCTCTTATTTTTCCCACCAGCCCTTGATAGCCTCTTTTACTTTCTGTCTTTATGAATTTGCTTTTTCTAGATATTTCGTATAAAAAGTATCATGTGGCACTTGCTCTTCACGGCTGGCTTATGTCACGTGGCGTTAGGTTGCAGTGGGTCTCATAACTTCATTCTCTCTTGTGGCAGAGTAAATTGCATTGTTTGTCTGCACTACATTTTGTCTCCATCCATCTGTTGATGGACATTTGTGTTGCTTCCAGCTTGGGATGTTGTGAATAATGCTGCTGGGAACATTGGTATGCAAGTGTCTGTTTCAGTCCCTGCTCTCAGTTCTTTTGAGTGTATACCTAGCAGTGGAATTGCTGGGCCATATGGTAATTCTTTGATTTGCTTTTTTGAGGAACTGCCATGCTGTTTTCCACAGTAGCTGCAGCATTTTACATTCCCACCAATAGTGCACAAAAGTTCCAATTTCTCCGCATCCTCTCCAAGACTTATTTTTTTTTTTAATTATAGTCATCCTAGTAGATGTGAAATGGTACTCATTGTTTTTTCTTTTTTCCAAAGTTTACTGATACTGACCATCTTTCCGTGTGCTTACTGGCCATTTTGATATCTTTTTCTGGAGAAATGTCTATTCGAATTTTTACCCATATTCTTTAAATTGGGTTGTGTTTTGGTGGTTGAGTTATAGGAGTTCTTTATAGAATCCAGATGTTAAACCCTTATCAGATATATGGTTTCCAAATATTCCCTTCCATTCTGTAGGTTGTCTTTTCACTTGTATCCTTCGATGGTCCTCTTAGCTATTTTTAATTGTAAAAAGATGGAAGTATTATTCTTCTTCCTGCTATATTCAAAACAATTTATAAATATTTTAAATCAAGCCAAAGTGACTTATTTAGTCCTTCATCATCTCTTTGTGCCCTGTCCTACTCCCATCCTGTTTTTTACCCCCTGCAGTGGTCTGTCCCTCCCTCCCATCCCTCCTTCTTTCCTTCCTATTTATGTAGAGTAGTAAACTGCATCCATTTAAAGTGTACAAATCAATGAGTTTTGACAGTTCTGTGCACCTCTGAAACAATCCCCACAAACAAGAGGGAGATTATTTTTGTCACTTTTAATAGAATTATTAGATATTTATTTAGAATACTTAAAAATATTTAATAGACTATTAATATTCTATTAATATTAATAATTAATAGAATTCTTAAAAATATTTTACGTTGCCTGTTGCTTACTTGCATATTTGGTGCATATATCATTTCTTACATCAGATATGTGATTTTGAAAATTTCATTCATCCTTTCCAATTTTGCTTAAAACTAATTTATTTGGATACAGCATTATTGGAATCTAAAAAGTACTTACTCATAGTAGCAACTCTAGAGTAATGTTTTCAGTGTATTCATTCATAAAGAAAAGTGTTTCTTGGAGGCTCCTCCTACCCTTTTTATTACAAGGTATTAGAAGGATTAATTTAATTAATATTTCCTATAGTACTTGAAATATGAGATATTTTAGGAATTATTATTATTACAAAATGCATTTAGATATTTAATAACTACATTTGGTATGGTTTATCCCTTTGGCTGTGGTTTTGCTTGATAAATTTAGAAACACATTTATTATAAGAAATAGTCATTTTTAATATATAAGATAAATTAATTAAATTTTGTCTTAATAATCTCCACTATTATTACCAAACCTTATTTTGGAGTTGTTACTATCATTTGTAAATGAGTCAGGAAATGGGCAAAAAATGGTTGAATAATTCTTATTGTATAACATTATACTTGAGTACCATATTTAGATTCATAGGTGATAGTGATTATAAGGTATACCCTCAATTTAATAATTACTGTTTGGGACTAGAAAGAAGCTAGTATGTTCCTTTCAGTACTGATTTTGTGAAACATTCTTTTTTCCGGAAATACTTAATTGTAAACATTTTTTAGAATTGAGAAATACTGTATTTGAGAACATTGTAGAAGGTGGGAATAAGGGTGGGAGTGGGTGTTTAAAATGGAATGACTTTAGGAAGGACGAGTGTCTGAAGAGTGAGTGGGTTTAGAGCCTAGTGGTCCCGAGGGGGCTCTGTCTCCTGAATGCTGTGCTCTGGAGTTACCAGGGTGGGGTCTGTTTTCTTAAGCCCCTCTTCCCTGCTGGGCGTAGCGTGATTGTAGGGAGCACAGAGCCACGAGAGCGCCACTGGGGGGGGTGGGGGCTCCGCGGCGGACAGGACGTGTGTGAAGCCCCCGGAAGGCGGCGGCCAGGGCCTGTGGGTGGAGCAGGCCTGCCACGCTCCAGACCGGCGCAGCAGCACCTCGGCTCTGGCCCCGGACTCGAGTGATCGTTCGGGGTTTTCTCTCTCACGGACTGACTCGCCCTGCTCTGATGTGTTCTTGTTTACTTCTTAGTTTCTGGATACTGGTGACTCCAGCTTACACCCTGTTTGGCTCACTGGTGCTTCAGGTGTGGGGCCTTCGCCCTCTCCCTGCCGATGACCACTCGGTGTCTGCTCTCATTGCTAACTGCCTTACTGTTGTAGCATTCCCTGGTTTGATTGTGTCCGCTCGTGTTTCCGTCCTCTTGGTAACACTTGGCTCGTCTTTGGCTAGAACGCCCGCTCATCAGGTTCTCACCCCTCGGGTGGCCAGCGCTGGCTGGGAGGAGAGGATTGTGTAGTGTGGCACTGTGGCGGGGGCAGTGTCCTTCCAGCCAGGGTGGGTCCGCTCTGTGCCCGTGGGAGGAGGTGGCTCGAAGGTCCCATCTCAGACGTTCCGCTGAGCCCTGTCCCAGCCCAGTGCAGCGTCCCCTGGACTCTCACTTCAGCCGGTCTCCCTTCTGGTGCTTCTGTTTCTCCGGAAAGCACCGCAGCCAGTGCTTGCCTTTGTGCCTCCTCCTTGTGCTGTCCTGCGGGCCTTAGCGTCCCGTGGGGACCATGGACCCTGTGAGCCCTTTACTCCGGCAGCGTGTGCACCTGGACGTGCGTTCCTTTACTCGGCCGCTTTAACTTTTGGGCTCTGGGCTGCGACCTCCTTGGCCGTGTATCTGGCCACCGTCTAGTGGTGGTCCTGCTTTTCTGAAGTACAGTCGGACCGGAATGCGCTGACATTAGATTATGTTTGTCATTTTAGGCGGCGAAGGAGCAGACACAAGACTTAATAGTAAAAACCACTAAGCTTCAAGGTGAAAGGTAAGTTGTTTTTTTTAACATATAGTCACCTCTTGATTGATATGGGGATTGAGTGGAAAGAAAATTATAGGTAATTCCAAATAAAAGTTAAAACAAAATAAAAAACATGGTTCAAAATTGATTCAATGCACCAGATTCTGTGCTGCTCTCCAGAAGCGTGAGACAGAGGCAGGAGCAGTAGTTGGGGCGCTGAGCTTGGCGCCGGGGTAGAGCACCTGCTCCTCCTGTGGAATAGCGCTGAGGATGTTTGTTTATTGTTTGTTATGGAGCTTGAAAATAATTACTTTCTAAAATGTGGATTTTTCCAGATTTTTAGTAGCAGTCTTTGTTTTTGTCAAATTCGTTGTCTTGTTTTATTTACCCATGACCAATCCCCTGTGGTATAATTGAGTTGCCCATGAATTCTTGTAGCTTACACGGACAGGTGAACTAAATGTTTGTTGACTGACTGGGTGAGGGTGAGCGCCGTCTGGAGCAGTGCGTTGTGATGGCTGTGGTTACGCCGAGAGGCTTTCGCCGTGCGTCTCCTGTGTGTGTTGACTGAGTGACGGGTGTGATTATGCTGAAAGGCATTCAGCGTGCATCCCCGGTGTTTGCTCACTAACAGTTGTGATTATGCTGATAGGCTTCACCGTGCGCCCTTAGGCTGGAGCATTTCCCTAGAGGCCGTGCCCCTCTGTGCACGTGTGGCCAACAGCACCAAACCTCTGCGTTCTGGGTGTCCCTCGGTGCTGTGGGGGCAGGACCACCTCAGGGCTTGCTGTGAAGCCCCTCACATCCCACAGTCAGACGTGGGTCATCAGATGGGCATTGTCCACGTGTTTGATAGCTCATACAATGTAAATCGATAAACTGATGCAATAGAAGAAGCAATAGTTTAGGACTATGATTAGGAAGTTTTTCAGGAGATACCACTCATTTTTTAGTTTAATTTGTCTTCCGTTGCAGTTTTCTCAATTGGAGGAATTCAGATATCTTCCTGTTCTTTTGCCTTTGGACAAAAGAACATTTTTCCAGGATTGATTCAGATGTGGCTCTAAAGAATGATTCAAAGGAGAACTTTTAGCAGCCTCGAGGCCAGGGGGAGGTGCCTGGTTGTGCCTGGTGCGGTCCTGAGTTTGGGAAGTGGGTCACTTGTACCTGACGGGTGTTCAGCCTTGGTGCTGAGTGCCGCAGTGAGTGGGAGAAAAAGGGGATGGGTGACACCCAGTGTTCCTCGGGTGCAGTTGGCCAGCTTGGGTGAGGGGGCGGAGGGGCAGAGTCAGGGGGCGATGGGCTTGGGTCCGGTGGGGATTGAGAGGAGGAAGTCAGGGCTGGAGAGGGGATTGGAGCGTATTGTGGGGAGCAGGGAGGGGATCAGAGAGCAGAGAGAGAAGGGATAGCAGAGCGGGCCGAAGCAGAGTGGAGCGTGACACCCCTCGGAGAGGGGGAGGTCTCCCCCAGGAGGGGAGGGGGCTGTGCTTCGTCTGGAGCATTGGCACAGGGGTCTGTGAGGGGTCAGCCAAGGTTAGAAGTGGAGGGAGAGAAACAGGACGTCTGTGCCCATCCCTGGCAGTTTTCTTTTAGAAATAGGAAGTCAGGATGTTGTGAGGAAATACAGGGTAGGTTAGGAGAAAGCAATTTTTAAAAGGATGGAGCTGAAGGGCAGCAGCCAGGCCAGGGTAGGGGTGGCACAGGTGAGAAAAGTTGTTACTGAGGAAGTGCAGCTGTCTGTATTCAGAAACCGGCATGCACTTTTAGGATAGAGCCGGAATGTTTTTAATGTCACAGCAGGGTTTTGAAAGAAAAATTTATTAGAAAATGAATTCCTAGATAGAGACCCAGAACATGAATTTTTTTCTTAAGTTAATATTGGCTGACAACAAAAACTAGCATTGAGTCAACTAAATATTGTGACTAAAAACCGAGGGGATCACAGGTCAGTAATCCTACACAAAGTGTATTTAAATTTTTCCTGGTTGAGTTAGATATTTCTGTTGCCATCTTTACTGTAGTATATTTAGTAAAAACTGTTGGTTTCATTGTCTTTCTTTCCATCGTAAACCATGAGCTTGTGAGAATAATGGCAATTTCTTTTTCTCTTTCTCTGTCTCTGGTGCCTGACACATTGTAGATTCAGTAAGTAGTTTTGAGTGAGTGGATACTAGATGCAACCATTCTAATGGCAGAGAAGGACCATCAAATGGAAACTGAGCTCTTTGCTTGGTGGTGGTGCCTGTAACTGGGTGGGACTCGATTAGCCAGGGGGGCAATCTCGGAACGTCGTGACGAGTGTTCTGTGGGCAGTCTTCTGCGCAGACCCTCGGCTTTGGAAGCCTGGGAGTGTGCTCAGGACGGGTGTGACACGCTCGTGTCCCCACAGCTGTAGACGTGGTATGCCACGAGCATTTGTGTCAGCGTATTGTAGGAAAATGACATAGCAGGAGTGGTGGCGAAAGACTCCTGGGCACCGGCAGAGTCGTTTTTCCATTTTTAGATACTCCCTTTTCTTTTTAACCACAGGCTTTGTCAAGTAAGCAGTTAGCGTTAGAAACGGACATGCTGTGAGCCTGTTTGGCACAGAGGTTCTTGCGGTTGAGTGAGGACGAGATCAGTCCTTGTGCCCTCCTGGCGGGTGAAACTCCATGGGGAACTGCCTGCCAGCTTGCTGCAGCTTCTCGGCTGCCCTCAGTGTTTCAGGGACAGTCTTAGGAAAGGCCTTCTACAGGTACATGCCTCCTTTTTTAAGTGATACTGAAATCACTATTCATATTTTATTGTCTCTTAGGCCAGCCCTATTTCTCTCTGGACTCAGAAAAACGGTCTCTGGTGAATATTAAAGTGGAAGGAAAACAGGCTTTGGCAACAAAAGCTTGAATTCTAATCTAAATCAAGGCAAGAAGTTATGGACCTTTCATTCTGGACAAATCATTTTTTAATCTCCTTTAACCTCGATTTCCACATCTGAAAAATGGGAGTGATATGTCTGTTACAGGGTGGTTGTGAGGATTAGTGATCTGTGAGAGGTGTGCAGCGTGTTGCCTGGCATCCGTCGGTGTGTTTGCCCTCTGGCTAGACCAGGAAAGCTTTTCGAAGCTCGCTTTGTTGGCTAGGAAGCATAGAGCCATTTTATGCTTGATTTCAGTAGCTTTCTGTACTATTTACTTGCCCATCCCTTCCCCTTTATTTCTTACTATTTTTCTTTTTTTTCATAGTTTTCATTTAATTTTAATAGTGTTATTGGTTGTAAAGTACTTAAATTCAGGTTTTGAAGTTGGTGACATAAAAGTATAAAACCATAAATTTGTATGTAAAAATATATTGCAGAAGCGTATGTGATAGCTTGTCTTTCAATGCCTAATAAAATTTGTGGGAAGGGAGGGTCAGGGTCACCTTTCTGCTCATTTCCTCTCTCGTGTATACGTGGTGATGCTGTCAGTGGCATGCAGGGAGCCAGCTAAGGTAGATTATAAAAGCTTTATTTCAGTGAGATGTATTGCACTGGAAACAAAAACCGGGGAGTAAGGCACAGTATGGTTTTCCGTTCTCTGTGCTTACGATGATTGTACGGGGAAAGAAACAGTGTGAAGAAAAATTTGAAAACAACCCTTGGTTCCAACATTTTTAATTGGGTTTGGGGGTGATGTGAATTTTTTTTTTAAAACTCTATCTGATCTAATAATGTTTTTCTTTTCCTGATATATAAGAGCTTGCAATTTGTGAGTACATATTTAAAGTGGGTATTACTGTTTATGTCCTGATTTAACTACATGAATCAACAGAAAGACTTTTCCTAAGTTCTTTATTACTTCTACCTGAAATTCCATTTCCCAAAATTGATTTGTTGAAAACTTATTTATCCTTGAAGGTCCCACTGTTGTTTATGCCCATCGTATATTTCAAAATATTTTACAATTTTCAGAATTTTAGGCAACTATATGTATGTGTCTGAATATGCTGTCATATATATATGTTAACAAGGAAAGGCTTTGAACAGCTCAGTTTATATTAAGTTTAGTCTACCTTTGTGTAGTACAGTTCTGTTACCCAGCTATTTTCCATGTTCATCCAGAAAGCTTTAGAGTCACCAGAAGAAAGTTAATCAGGTTTTTCCTTGTATTCCCTCGAAAATGGCACTGTGGTCACAGCAGTTAGCTTCTGTTCTGTATGCCTAACCACTTGCTGGACATGCTGTTCTCTGACTGTATTTTGCCTCTTCTTTGTACCCAGCACTTTCTATGTGACAAGCCTGTTTAATGTGTTCACGTGATTACTTTAACTCTGCAAGTAGTTATTGCTGAAACTGCCTGTGATGGTGCTTATGTTTTGAGGCTCCTTTATAGGAATAATTCTGATTGGGCTTATATTTAGATAAAAATTACAAAAGAATCAAAACTATCACACTGCATGCATGTATTAGACGGCTTTTCAAGCCATTTTGCATCATCACAGCACCCAGCGCAGTCACTTGAGGTGTAGTTCACATACCGTAGAGTTCACCCATTTAGAGTGTACGGTCCCCTGGCTTTTCCTCTAGCCATAGAGTTGTGCGAACATTTTCATCCCCCCCAAAAGAAATCCCGTATCCATCAGCAGTCACCCTTCATTACGCCCTCCAGCGGCAGGCAGCCACTAACCTGTTTTCTGCTTTTTTAGATTTGCCTGTGTGGACATTCCCTGTGCTGAAATCCTGCAATGCATGGCCTTTTGTGTCCGGCTTCTTTCACGTGTTGTAGCGTCTCTCTGAACTCGATTCCTTTGTAATGACTGAGTAATGTTCCACTGTGTGGTTCATGTGGTTATGTCACTGTGTGTGTTCTCGTCACCTGTTGATGCCACTTGGCTTGTTTCCACACTTCAGCTACTATGAGTGATGCCGTGACGAATGTTGGAACAGGTCTTGGTGTGGATGTACATTTTTGCACCTCTTTGCTTAGGTTCATTCCTGGGGGAGGAGTTGCTGGTAACTCTGCTGAACTTTTTCAGGAGCCCAAACCGTCTCCCACAGCAGCTGCCCCCTTTTGCAAGCCCACCAGCAGTGTAGGGGGTTCCCGTTCTCCCATCCATGCAGATACTTGTTACTGTCTTGTTGGCGGAAGCCATTGTGTTGGTGATGAAGTGGTCTTGCTTTTTGGTTTTGATTTGCAGTTCCTTAATTACTGATGACGTTGAGTATCTTCACACATGCTTATGGGCTATTTGTAGACTTTCTTGAGGAAATGTCTGTTTAAGTTTGTTGCCCAGTTTTAATCAGGCTAATTATCTTTTTATTATTGCGTTGTAGAAGTTCTGGATTCTGGAGACAAGTTCCCCATCAGATATAAGAATTTCCAAATATTTCCCCCATTGTGTGGGTTGTTTCACTTTCTTGATGGTATCATTTGCAGCACAATATTTTTTATTTTGATGCCCAGTTTATCTAAATTGTGTCACTTTTGCTTGCTATATTTCTGAAAGACTTTATTGCATTGACATTTATTGTTTTATATCCTAACTTTAGAAATACTAAAATAAAAGATTCAGGAGTATATTTGTGCAGATTTTAAAATTGTGACATGAGACTGGAAATGCTGACCAGTGATCAGCCTGTTTATAGGATTGTAACTTTTTTACCTCTCATTTTTTGAAAAACATATTTATTTTAACTTTCAGTTTGATATATTATAGAAATTTTGCGTGGCAAGTTTCAGTGATTTTTTTTTTTTTCCTTCCTATTTTAGGATCAAGAGAAGTCTTTTAAAAATACTTCTCCTTAGGTATTATAATTGACAGCCAGATGTTTTAAAGTCCTAAAGGTCTGGAGGCAGGCTGTTTTACTTTGTTTCCTTTGTAGAAACTGAATAAAAGGGGCCTTGCAAATACAGAAAAGTACTTTTACTTTCTTAAAAAAATCTTTTTTTCCTGAAATAATGTTAATATATATCCATTGTATAAAATTTAAAGACCATTAAAATCAACTGTAATTCCTCCCCCGAGATGTAACCACTGTTAACAATTTGATGTATCTCCTTTCAGAGAGAGAGAGAGAGAGAGTGTGCGTGTGTAATTACATTTTACTTTTTACATTTTATTATGTCTTTTATTTCTAAAAATTATGGTATTTAATAGTGACATTATATTGCCTTGTGAATGAACATCAGGTTTTTAACCTTTTTTAAATAATTGAATATTTATATTGTTTCCATGATAAAAATAATGGTTTGGTAAATCTTTTTAAATCATTGTGTGTATTTAAGATTATTTCTGTAGAATAAATTCCTAGAACTGTAATTATTGGGTCAAATTGTATAAACTTTTTAACGTGTCCTGGTACATACTGTCACATTTTTTTCCAAAAAGGTTATGCAAATTTATACTTCCATCAGCAGTATATGAGAGTGTCCATTTTATTAAACTCTTGTGAACAATAGGTATTGTCATTAAAGAAAAACCATGCTGATTTCACAGATGAGAAAAGGTGTCACACTGTTTTAATGTACATGTCTTTGAGTATTGTGGGGGGTCATTTTTTTCAAGTTGTTTTACTACTTGTATTTTTTCACTTTCTTGGTTTGTATTTATGTATATTTTTATGTTAATATTTTTCTTAATGTTTTGAGATTATTTGGCAGAGGTGACTCAAGGAAGTAGAGTTAAAATATGACATATGTATTTCTGGAGGAGAAAAAGCAACACAAGTTTTCATAAATATGTTCTGGGATGGTTTGAAGGAATCATTATGAAGATTAAAAAGCCTATTTTTAAATGCTCTGTTAATATATGAATACATTCTTAAAATTCATCTGTATGTAGTTTCTTCTTGTACTTATTAAATGTCTTATAAATAGATCGTTTTAAATTAGTGTGTATAGATCTATCTCATGTTTTTTATTTGCCATGTATTATTCCATATTATGTATGTGTCCTGTTTGTTTATACATTAAATAACTTCACCTAATAGGCAGGGCATACATGAACATGTCTCAAGTATTCTAGAAGTTGTAATTTATATATCATCATGTATATATTTTATGTTAACATTTGTTTCATAATTTTTACTTACATATTAAAAGCCCTCCAAAAGACAGCACAGTTCAGCAGTGGGATAAGGGTAGGGCAGGGTCTGTAAAATATGTTCCTTGTGTCACATCAGGCCCTGGCCTGGGGCCTCACCCACCGCAGGCCCCCACTGTTGCCAGTTGAGTGCATGGATACTTCCAAACCATTCTGTCAGAGCAGTGGTGAAAATCTACTTGGAAAGAATATGTGAGTTACACTGAAGAGTAACGTGATTTAAACAAATATGTTAGAATTTATTCAGTCACTACTGTAAAAGTTGACACCTTGTGATAACAAATCCTTGTTTTAGTAATGTGGCCATTGTTAAAAATATTTTTGAACCATCTCTTTGGTAGATGCAGAGGCTGTGGTTCAGAGTCTTTTGTGTTATGGATTGATTTTTAGATCCACTCATGTTATTTGGAATGAATTTTAATGATTAAGGGATATGATCAAGAAGTTTTGGTTAAAATGAAATGTAACTATAAACCAAAGAGACTAATTTTCTTCATGCCTTTTAAATTGACTCTAAAGACAAATCCAAAAGACACTCCAAAACAGTTTTAGTTGAAATGGCTTAGTTGTTTTTTCATTAGTTTAAATCTTGTATAGTGATTGGAGCTTTAAGAGTATAAAATAAAACCTGTTGTGGTAACTTTGAGAAATTTGTGATAAGGTAAGTAAGGACATATACCATACAAACCTGGGAAAATTTAATTAGGTGATCTGGTTTATCATTTGAGACAAATAGAACCTGGCTGCCACCTGGAGGACATTCCTTTTGTAACTTTTTATGCTATTTGGCAGGAGCATTTGACTTTGTGAATTTAAAACCTCACAACCAAAGTGCATAAACGAAACAAAGAGGACACCTCAGCTGTACAGACAGCGCCAGTGTTTCTCCTTGTTCATGCTCATGCGGACACTGTTAGCCTGTAGAATATCGCTTGCCTGCAAGTACTGCCATGGAACACTTTTGTACATTTCATTTATGTCTTCAGGTCTAGGGTAGCAGAAACCAGGAAAGTTCAGTTTTTCCTGTGGTTTCTGACAGGGTAGCTCACGTCTCTGACTTGCCTTTGGATGGAGAGTCCTGCCTGTACCCAGTCCCTCTTTAGGGCCCCAAGGTGGCATTCCAGATCAGACTGTGCCTTTTTGTAACCTTCAGATAGTCTAGGAGGGTTGCATAGTCTGATTTAAAAGAGTTTATTACTCTATTGTATAGAAAAAGTAGGGAGCAACTAGATTTTTGAGGAATTAGTAAATGGCTTCTATTTCTAATCTAAAATAAAAGTGAATAGACCTGATTTCGGGTTGCTCTGTACTTATATTAAAATGTCAAAGGCTTAGGGCATTTAACTGAAAGCAGTAACATGTTTTTCTCCTATAAAATAGCCGAACTATTCCAGTACCTAGTTGGCTTGTACTTGAGGTGTTGAGAATTTGTAATGTGCGGGCCACTTTCGTACTTATTTCTTCTTTTGCACAATGACCAACTCCTTTAACTGTAAGCAAGTCTGTGAACAATATCAGCTAATTTTATCCGCTTCATGCTTGATGAGCTTCTGCCACTAACGCAGAAGTGAGGCGATAGGGGAAGTTGAGGATCTTTCACGCCTTTGTTTTAAAGAGTTATTAGCTCAGAGACGTAGCGTGCTTGATTTTAATGTTGGTTTTTTATTTATAGTCAAAGATTAGAAATACGAGCGCAAGTTGCCGATGCCTTCTTGTCCAGGTTCCAGCTGACTTCTGACCAGACGCGTCTTCTCCGAGGCGCCCGAGGGGGGCCCGTCACGGAGGTACGGCTGTCCGGGCGGCGACCGGGCGCAGCGGCTGCATGCCAAGCGCGGGGTGCTGAAAGGCTCTGTTTTCCAGCTGGACAAACAAGTTGGATCTGAAAATCTTTTTAAAATTTAAATTTGTTTGGAAATTAGGATGCATATTCAAAATTTGTTTCAGTTAACTTTTTTCCAAAGTAATATGTGTGCTTCTTTAGAAATGAAAGAGTTATGGCAAGGCTTATAATAAAACATATCACCTTTTTATTGGTAACTTCCTGTCCCTAAGTTCTTTGGCAGCTATTTTCAACCTTGTTAATTGCTTCTTTTGTATATTCTGTATTCTAGGTCTCTATTTAAGAAGACTGTACTTTGATTATTATGTTAAATGTTGTCTGTTGATTTTCTATCCTGAAATATGAGGATTTAGCCTAACCTTCCTTTTGCCCCTCCTTTCAACACAAACACACTCTCCCACTCTTTCCTTCATTCCTCACAGTATAGTTTTCTCACATTTCCTTTTTATATTATAACATTACAGTTATTATATACTTACTTTTACCATTTTTTTATTCTTCCTGGAGTTAGATATTGCTTATCTTTTCATCTAATTACTTTTTCTTAACCCCTCACCATTCTTAGCAGAACTGTAAAGCCTCTTACCATGTTAAACATTGGGGGAAAGTTCATTTCTTTTTTTTCCCTTGAAGACATTTAATTTTCCAGAAAGAAATCCTTCAGCCGTCCAGCTGGAAGAGGGTCCATACACAGGCCTGCTGCCCTGATTCTGGGCCTGCGGGGCTGGGAGCTCACTGAGTCCCTCTTAGTAGACATCACTGTTATCTTTCTTTCTACTTGGCAGAAATAGTAGACATTATTAGAGGAGAAGGTTTCCAGTTTTATTCATCAAAAGAAAGTAACCACACATCCATTATTTTCATGGTTGGACCCTATTTGGTATTATCTGGAATCTAAAGCTACAGTACGTTTTTCTAAAGGAGAAGAAAATCTTGGCCTTCAGCTCCAGCCCACTCATGTGCTTAATGCGCATCTTTTATGTCTCCAGCTCTGTTTGACCTGGACGTTTGTGAGAAGTACATACAGCAGTGTCTTTGTGATAAGAATGCTACCCTTAAGGAACAGGTGTTGTAGCACCTGGCATGTTTTGCTCTGTTTAATAATCTTTAGGTTTGCATTTCTCTTCACTAGACTATATGCTTCTTGAGGACAGGGATTTTTTTTTTTTTTTTTTTTGCATTAAGTCCAGTGGTTTATTATCCCCAATATTGCCATTAGTGTAAACATTTTGGGAAGGTTGCTGCATGAGCTGGCAATGTCAGAGTCCCTATCTAGGCATTTAGCAAATGTTTCTTGCTTAGGGTGGAATTCTAGAAGAAGGGCAACTGACCTTGCTCTAAAAAAGTTTGCCTGTCAAGGTGCTAGAGGTGTGTAAAAGTAATATGGTGAATAGATGCTTGGGTTCTAGAAGACAATTCACTTAATTCTAATGTTGATGGAATAATGCTCTGAAATGCTCTACTGGTAAACTGCCTACTGCAAATAAAGACAAAGGACTGTGTTAATTGAAACTGTTTTCTGCCTGTGACACATTAATATAGCTAGATATCCTGCAGTATGTGAAACTAAGGCACTCCTGTAAAGTTGTCTACACAGCAAGACTGGGGTCTTTTTTTTTTTTTGCCCACATTGAAATCCATTGTGACATTGAAAGTAATTATAACTGGCTCTTTAAACATTTAGCATGCTCTTATCAAGAAGGAAGGGACCAAAAGGAAACACTGAAAAAGATAATAACAATCCTGGTGAGAGTTTCAATTTCCCAACCTATTCAAGTTCCTTTAAATAAGCCCTGGGCACCACGCAAACCCATGATTAACAGCAGGTAAATATGTCTCTGGAATTAACCCAGGCCACCTCCAGTTTTCCCTCTTTGACCCCTCCAGTTCTTCCTATATCCATGGCTCCACATCTCCACTCTCATTATTTACCCCCCCTCCATTTTTCCTATCTAAATATAAAAAATATATTATTACTGGACTTGAACTGAAGAGTTGAACTCAACTTAAAAAGTTCATTAGTTCATCTATAGCAGAGGGGTAAGGCCTTTTGACTTGTGGGTAAGCCCTAAAACACCATCACTGCACCCCATCAGGGTGGGAGAAGCTGACTTTTCTCCTCCACCCTACAGAGCTCCTGCCCAGCAACCCCACACTCAGGCCAGGGTAGCCTTTGTTGCCACCTACTATGCCTATTTACTACGAGGACAGGGATTTTTGTCTTTATAAAATTTATATTCCTGACAGCTAGCACACTATTTGACATATGGTAAGCATTGAATTAATCCATGTTTTTAAAATGTTTATAAATAATATTGTACTCTTCATAAGAATTTACAGAAAGCTGAGATCAGTATAGCAAGGCTTCATTAGAACAAGTGAAAGAATTTATTTTCCTCTTGTGCTTTTCCAATTAGAGTAATGTATTTTTATTGGAAAAAAATGAGCATTTTAAAGTCACATTTTTAATTTTAAAGGATTTCTTCAAAGCATTGGGAAGAGTAAAGCAGATTCATAATGATGTCAAAGTTCTCTTGCGTACAAACCAACAAACTGCAGGGTGAGTAACCTTTTCATTGAAGTAATTACATTACCTAATATATTTCTAAAGTTTTAAAAACATGACATTTGTGAATTAGGAGTTTAGTCTTTAGTTTTGGATAAGGCCAAGTTGTACCTTGCCATGTTTAGAGTAAAACACTGACTGGATAATTAAGAGATGGTATTGCAGTTTGAACATTTAGTTAATTGCCAAAAATTATTAAGAAAATAATGCCATAAAACAGTTAAAACTTATTAGTCTATAACCAAATGATTCTATAATTAAACAAACTAATTAGGTGCTTAGAGGTAATGATGGCTTAAAGTTTAAATTATAATGAATCTTTAAAATTTTTTAGTTTAGAAATTATGGAACAGATGGCCTTGCTTCAAGAAACAGCTTATGAAAGACTTTACCGATGGGCTCAAAGTAAGTTAGTTGGTTTTCGTGTGGCCTAGATTGATGATTGTTAGTGATTGATGTCTTTGTTTTACTTGACCTTTATTTTTATTTTTTAATCTTAGTAATCCAAACATAATTTGAAAAAAAAAGAAGAAACTTTACATTTGAGCCTATTGTCCTTAGTGTTTGTATCATGAGCATGTATTACCAGCTGAGAACTGTTTGATTAAGAACAGGAATAAAAAAATGAAGATAGTATCTCTGCCCTAGATTATCTCAAAATCAATCAGACCTCATGTTATTTACACAAATATTGTAGATGCTGGATTAGTTTTCTGTTGCTGCCATAAATGACTACAAACAGCAGCTTAAGACAACGCAAATCTATTGTCTTAAAACAGCCGTAGGTCAGAACTGTGATGCAGGTCCCACGGGGCTAAACCAAGGTGCCGCGTGGCCATGCTGCGTGCTGGCGGGCAGCAGGACTCAGCGCCTCAGCTCCCCGCGTCCTTGCTGGCCGTCAGCGAGGGGCGTTCCTGGGCTCCTGGCCCCCCTCTCCATCTTCAGGGCCCGCAAGGGCAGATTGGGTCCCGCTCATGCTTTGTGTTTCTCCTTCTCTTCAACTTTGTCTCTGACTCTCCTGCCAGAGACTTCCACCTGTAAGGTGCCTGTCTGATTCTGTTGGGCCCATGTGGGTCATGCAGGGTGGTCTCATTGTTACTTTATAACTTTAATTCCGTCTGCAAAGTCCCTTTTTCCATGTTGCCTTACAGGGAAAAAAAGATGGAGGTGCCATCTTTGGTGGCCTTTTTTCTATACCACAAGAGGTTTATTTGCTTTAGTTGATATGTATATTCATTTGTTTTAAAATGTTTCATTAAGCTGTTTGAAACATAGCCTGTTAAAATCAGAGCCAGGTAAGAACAGGAGGACGTGCCGATTTAGTGGGGTGATCACCTGACGGAAGGCGTGGGGACTCCATCTGGTGAGAACACCTGACCCTTTAGTTGGGTGATTTCTCTTGATCCCAAAAACCGGTTCCATTGTTCTCCCGCTTTTCTTGTTGATACTGTTTTCTTCCATCTGGGGTGTGCTCTTTGTCTCCAAATGTACTCTTAACTCTCAGGGTCACGCTTGGGTTCTGCATCTTCCTGGAACTCTCCATGATGACATTAAATTATAGAGACCTTTCCCATTTCTTAATAAGCACCCCTGGAAATGTTTACATGGCCCTCAGTAGCCCCCTACCCCATGTTATTATTGTAACTTTTCATATGTGTGCATAGCTTATCTCTTCAGTTAGATTTCTACTCTGCCTCTGATTTCTTTGAGATCCCACAGTATCTAACATCCAATGTCAGCAGCTTCAGTTCCTGGGCACAGGTGTGTTCCTCGTCAGTGCATTATAAACACATGGGCAGGATGAGGGAACGCCTGTACCAGAGGTTGGGATTCCTGAACATGTCCTCAAGTATTTTAACATAGCAGGCACTTTGTAAACATTTTATGGATAAAATTAGAACAGGAAGATAAAATGTAGCTGTGGAGATTTTTAAGAGTTTGAGATTATTTTGAAATTACAGTTCTACTCCCACATGCTGATTATCCACGCAGACATTTTTTGCAAACTGCCTAAAGGTTGCTCCTTGGAAGAAGGAACTGGTAAGAAAAGCTTTAGTCTCTCCCCCCTCCACTGAACCCAGTGCACTGCCTTGCATAGAGCAGTTATTCAGTAAATATTTGCTCATTGATCAGTCTCTGCAGAACTGTAGTTTTTTATAACAATAAAATGGAGGTTTATATGTAGCAGATAGTTTATGTGGTCATTTAGTTGTGTAAATATTGAAGCTTAAATTTTTGGTTTGGTTGACAGCATAAATAAATTTTTATTGGCATGCTCTCTGGGCTTTTCCAAGCATTTTTTTCACGTTTGCTATATAATTTAGACTCCTGGTGTACAAGGGGCTGAGTGATAACGCTGGTTATTTTTCAGGTGAATGCAGAGCTTTGACACAAGAGTCATGTGACATCTCTCCGGTGCTAACGCAGGCCATGGAAGCCCTGCAGGATAGACCTGTCTTGTACAAGTTGGTCATTCTTTCCTAACTAAAATAGCAAACCTGCTCCTCCTTTGATGCTTTACATTAGTCATCAGTATTTTCAAGTTGATGTTTAGTAGCATAATGTTTCTGATACTTCGCACTGATGTTTCCCTCCTGCTTGCATGTATCACTGGAGCCTCAGCATATTTGCCCGTTACTTGTAGAACACAATGAGGGGACCGAGGTGCCCCTGTGTGAGACCAGCTCTCATTGATATCGAGGTTAAGGGTCTTTTCCCCAGTGTGTTGTCTCGTCAACCACCTTGAAATTGTAAGGGACTAGAAGTCCTGTACCAATCCTGCCTGGAGAGGAGGAGGGCACATGGGGTATGCAAGGGATAAGTGCACAGAGGTGAGGAGATGGGTCATTTAAAATCAGGGTTCATGAAAAGGGTATATAAAATAAAGGGGCCCAAGTCTGATCTGTCAGCTGTGACAGCTGAGAGACAGGTGGCTGTGCTTTGGGTAAAAGCCTGTGCATGGTCAGCTTGTTTACATAGTCCTGTCATTCTGCCTTTTAGTTTTATTCTTTTATTTCTCATATAATATAAAAATAATGCTTTTTTTTTCTTCAAACGCCAGGGGTAGTGTGAAAATGAGCTTTGGGGAGACGAAGGGGGGGTGAAAACTTAGGAAACAGAAAGCTGGGGACTCCTGGTGACACTGAGTCCTCCGAGTCATGCTGTTCAGGTGCTTCTGGGTCCGGTTTTAGAGGCGTTCCCTTTGCTCTCCGGCAGTAAAGGTCCGGAGCCCCAGCCCTGGGCAGCTGTGTGAAATCGCAGCCCTCCAGCGCAGGTATACGGACAGCACCGTCCAGCGGGCTCCGAACAGTATTGATACAGCCCCACCCTCGTTCTTGGTTTCATGGATGTCAACACGCCCACAGGAGTGGAATCCATACATCGCAATCTGGGGACTGGCATTTTGTAGTAAGGCTCCGGGAGTTCAGAGGTAGGGGAAGGGGGTGAGCATGAGGATAATTTTCCTGAGGGAAATGGGTTTGAAGTGAGTTCGGAAGGTTGAATAGCATTTTCTGGAAGGAAAGGGAGAACGGGACGTTCCAGGTCGCGCCCATACAAGGGCAGGGCTGCGGGCTGAGAAGGAGTAGTCCTTGGGCAGTGAGCTGCCGGAGCCTCCCTGTAAGGCCGCTGGCCGGTTGCCAGGGGCGGCCCAGGAGCCAGGGCTGTGTGGTGTGTGAGATTTCTTTAGAACATCGTTGATTGTCAGAGCATTTAAAACACATGGTATTTGATTTTAATAGTATGTAACATTGTCTGCAGATTAATGGTTGTTCACTAGATTAATTAAAAAAATTTTCCAGTGGGTGTTTTGGGCAGTTGGAAAGGACAATTGTCTGCCAACATGTAAATGAATTTTTACTGAATTTGATTGTCGATCACCCTTGGAGAAAGGAGCAATATTGTATAATAGTTTAGAAGGTGGGCTCTTGGGTCAGGTTTCTTGGACAAGCCCCTCAACCCAAGAGCTCCAACTCCTTTGCTATAAAAGGAGTATAATGGGTGCCCATCTTCCTGGGTGCTTGTGAAGGTTACATTAGATTGGTCTCAGTAGGCCCTTAGCACTGTGCTTGGCACATTGCTGAACGTGCCTATTATTTTTTTTGGAAGGCAGTAAAGTAGGAAGCTGTTAACTGAGAGGGATGTATATAACAGCCAAGGAAAAGCTTGAAAGGCAGAGCAGAGGTACAGTAGAGCCAAAGAAGGGCTGTCTCTGAAGGCACATGCCAGGGAGTGGGTGACAATCGTGCGGTGTGGAAGGCTGTCAGGGCGTTTTGAAGTTGAGTGGAGAAGGAGGTCTCCACGGCCAGTTGATTAGGATAAGATGTGCACTAAGGGAATCTTGGCTTGTCATCAAGTCATTCCTTTCAAAGTTGTAGCTTCTTTATTTAGATAAGACTTAATGTATCCTGCTAACCACCAGATGGCACTGTATGAACTTGATTTAAGTATTGTGTAAGGTTTCATTGTTCATTATCATGTCTCAAAAATGTGTCCATATCATGTGCATGGAAAATGTCAGTTCCTGAAGTCTTTGGGGAAGTTTGCCATGCTTAGTTTTTCTTAGGTGGTATATATGTAACTGGAATGCTAGGGCGTTATTGACTTTAAATAAGCCAAGGATAAATTTTCTTTAAAATTGAATTTATCCTAAGTGAAAGTTTAAAAAATTGATTGATGATTTCGTCTTTGCTTTGGTAAGCCTTCAGAATGTAAATTGTTTAAGAATATAGTAATAAGTACAATGCTGATCTTTCTTCATTTTGTATTTGTTGTGTTACTCAGAGGGGCTTCTACCCTATTCTTTTAATTTGCCTTTTGGCTAGAAATTTTCTTCTTTCAATATATATAGCTAAACATAAAAAGTGAAATGTTTAACTTTTTATTTTAACCATAAGTATTTTTGAATACTTACATAATTTTAACATTCAGTCTTCTAAATGCATTTTTAATTTTGGACGTTTGTTGGAAGAGAGTTTGTTTTGGGTGAAAGAAGTTTTCCTGTGTCCTTGGGAAGAGATGTTTCAGGTCTGCGGTTACGGTTGGAGGTGCCTGTGGCTCCTGCAGGTTGCAGGAGGATTCACATGGACCTCCACTGCGGCTCAGGGAAGTATGCAGATGAAATTCCCGGGTGTTGGGCTGGGCACGCCTGTGTCAGCGCCAGCCATGCATCTGCCCTGGTCGCAGTAGTGGGTCGTGGAGGCAGGAAGGATGCCGTTGACCTGTTGTATGCTCAGGAGGGGCTTGGGAATGAGGATGTTTCATATATTTACAGTTTGTGAATTTTGTGCTATAACAGGTAGTCACCTGCCCATAAGTTGATTGCATAGAATCAGGTGATCATTTAATTAAAAGATTGCCTTCTTCAAATTAAACATATTTATGATTTAAGAGTACGAGGGGAAAAAAGGAAACAAGAATTTATTCCTAGTTTAACAAAATAGAAAGTGAATGCAGCATAATTATACAGTTAAGCAAAGCTTGATACTGCATTTTCCCGTTCCAATGCTATTATGCCACTGCAGGGAATTTCAAAACCATTTCCTTTTAACTAAAAAAAGACCTGCATGCAGAGGACTACAGTCTGCTTAATAGTGAACATCCTAAAAAAAAGATCGTCACCTAAAAATTTATAGTTCCCAAACACTTGACTACCCTCTTCCAGTTTTCATATAGTTTTAAAACTTGATTTCATTAAATCAGTAATGTGTTAAAAAAACTGAACAATGTATCTCAAGAAATTAATCCTTTTGGAGACCTTTGAGACATTTTGCTAACCTTTGTTTATATTTTGGGTAATCACACACTTCTTAATGTTTGGTCTGGTAGAATACTGTTGAGTGAAAAGTTAGTGGATTCTAAATCTGCTGATGTTGGATTATGAAACAAGTATTCTGTTTTCCTGTGTATTTTTAAAATAGTACAGTCAGTGGGGTGGAGGTGATAATGGGAAACAAGGGCTGATGATAGTCAAAGAAATGAGTCCTCTGGGCAACTCAAAGCCATCCTGTTCATAGATTTCCTTCACATTGCCCTGTGTCCCAGTCCAAAGCTTCCCTTCCTAGAGAACTTTTTTTTTAAACTATAATAAATGACTTCTAATTTTATGTAAAAAGGTACTTGCTGTATCTATGCATGGCCAGTAAATTTAAGGAGCATTTACTATGTGTAATATTGGAGTCCAGATAAATTTGTAAAAATGGGTAGTACTTTTGAGCACATGTTACTGGTAAATTGTGATATGTATAAAGGAGAAATTTTTGACATAGAAGAAAGTCTTGGTTTTGGATTGCAGAGCTGTGGTTAAGACCAGCCTCTGAGAACTGGACATCATGGCCTTAGGCCCACTTGCTGGGCATCGCAGCTGGAGCTGCGGTGCAGGGGACCTGGGGAGCCCAGGTGTTCTACTCTTCCCAGAGGTGCTGCTCTCTCCCCTGCCCCCATTTTAGTCCCAAATCCCAACAGTCTTTCTTATGAGGAACAAAAATATGTACCGATAGATTGAGTTTTTATTATGATAAAGTCATCTTGTAAATATTTTTTATCGTTTGAAAATAACATTGTTTGAGAGAGTGCCCTAAGTGTGGCTTTCTAGATGTCTTGTTAACTTAGGAATTGCATGTATAATATGATGCAGCTATTAGGAAAAACAGTGTTTTTTGTGTGACTTGCTTCTTCTAGATACACTTTGGATGAATTTGGAACAGCCAGAAGAAGCACAGTTGTCCGTGGCTTTATTGACGCGCTCACGAGAGGGGGCCCGGGAGGTACCCCTAGACCCATCGAGATGCACTCCCACGACCCCCTGAGGTACGGTCATTGGGCAGCATGACTTGTGGGTGCTTTCATGAAGGAAATCTTTACTGACCTCCCGTTTTTATCAGGTACGTGGGAGATATGTTGGCATGGCTGCATCAGGCGACTGCATCTGAAAAGGAACACCTTGAAGCTCTCTTAAAGCGTGTGGCTGCACAAGGTGAGCCTGCAGGCCTTTCTTGCCAGAGCGTGAAAAGAAAAGACTACAGCGCTCTGCTTCCATTCCTGTTGCCCCAGTCTGCACCGTGGCCAACACTCTGCTCCGGGTTGCGCAGCCCGCTTCTCTCTCCTTTCCCCTCCTCCTTTCTTCTCCCTAGAGGAGGAGATGCAGTTTTGTCGTGGACGCTTTGACCTTCTGTGTCAAGCCTGGACACCCACCTCTGCTGCACTTTCAGGGCATCTATTTAGTGTCCTGCATGTTATCTCAGATCTCAGCATGACGTGTCCCTTCATCTCATCTGCGAGGAAACAGGCTGAGCAACTGTCATTAAGCTAATTCTTGCATTTCTGCTGCCCACCCTCCTTTTCATTCTTGGGTGCTGACTGTACTTATGTTCACGTCTTGTTTTCAAGAGGAAAACCGACCTGAGGATTGCTGATGTTGCCATTTGCACATCTCACGTGTTCTTGGCTGCAGCTGCCTTCAGGTGTTTGTTTGGAGTTTGAGGGTTTACTCAAGAGTTAAAAAATGTGCTGTTTTTGCCAGAAAGTGCGAGAAACGTCGTGACCTGTATCCCTTGGTTATTCTGTGTAACATAGCCACGAGCGAGGCCAGGGTTGAAGCTGGCGGCAGGACCTAACCGCAGAGCTTTGCTCTTCGCGGCTGAGGTGAGACGCAGCAACTGTATGGCTTAGGCACAAAGCCTGCGTTTTTGTGTTGATTCTGTGACCTGAGTTATCCAGTTTAAAAGAATATTTCTTTAAAGATGGCTCGGAAAGTATGTGTAAGAGGCGGGAAGGGAGTGGATTGGAGTTAGGGGAGACGGGGTGTACGTGGGAGTGACGGCCCTCGCGAGCCCGGGTCCTGCATCTGTGGAGAACGACGTGGGTCGCAGGCAGTGAACGTCATGGCGGTGTCCAGACGGCGCGGGAGGAACGTGGTGTTTAGCGAGTGTCGTTTCTCTGCTGGGCTGCGAGGGGTCTGTGGTCTGTGTGGCCTGGGATGTGCTGGCGCAGCTTCACTCTGCTTACTGGGCTCTTCTCAAAAAAACTGGCGTTCGTCTTACTAACAGAGGAACTAGTGAGGCTTCTGGGACTCAGATATGAACAACAGTAACAGTGTCCTCAGAGATACTGAACTTAATAAAATGTTGCTATTGCTACTTTAAATGTTTGTTCTTAATGCTGTTGATCATATGCTTTACTGTTAGTGTCTTGGACTCAGGTGAAGCAAGATACAATATGGAAAACATTAAATTCTATAATTAATTTTAGGTGTTGAAGAAAACATTCAGGAAGTTGTGGGGCATATCACTGAGGGTGTGTGCAGGCCTCTAAAGGTAAAATATTTTGCTTTTATATGTTATGTGGTATCTAGTTAAATTATTGTCATATTCTTAGAAATTTAGAGAAATCCAGCTGTAATTTGCCCAATTAACACATTAATGTAGGATGATAAAAATTTTTTAAAAGAACAATTTTCTCTCTAAAAAAGAAAATTCAAAATATTTTTAGTTTGCATATATTGAATTTTTAAAATGTATTCTTTTCCATGGTAATTTGTGTTGAGAGAAAGCCTATTAAGTTGAAACAGCTAACTATGAATTCTTAACGGTGTTTTACTGGGAACATATTCCATTTACTTTAATGCTTGAGGCTTGTTAAATTTTTGTTTATTTATCATAGTAATAAATAATGGTTGACCCAAAGATAAAATATTACTTAGTTTTAATATTATCAATACTATTTGTAGTACAAGGAGCAGAATTTGGAGTCAGACTTGGGTCAGAATTCCCACTTTGCCACTTTGTGTAAACTTGTTCAAATTGCATAACTCTTCTGTACTTTATTTTGCTTATGTTTAACCTGATTATGAAAATACCTGCCTCTGGGTGAAGGTAGTTCTAAGGGTTAAATGAGGTAGGAGCACCTGAGAGTGCCCACTTCCTGGTACCAGTTAGGCTTGCAACAAGTCTTATTTTCCTTTATTAACATTTGCAGAATAATTTGCAATTATTGGTTTACTTTTCATTGTTGATTGATTTCAGTTTATTATGTTGAAATTGAAATCCAGAAGTTCTCACCAAGAACTGAATTTTAAAACTAAGTTTCTTTAATTTCTAAGATTTTTTTTTTTGGTATTTTGTCCCAGGCAAGGAAATCTGAGATGGCATGCCTGGGGAATATTGATTATATTTGCACATTTAATTATTCCTATAACTCAGTCATCTTATAGCTCAGTTGCGTGTTCAATAAACAGCCAAGTTTTAAGAAATTATTTTACTCATTTCTCCCAAATAAAATATTTACTTGCCATGTTTGATTTTTAGACATTAATAGATCATGTAAATGTTGCTTGTTTTGTATGTCAGTAATTATTGGAAAAATAAAATAAGAAAAAGGAAAGTAAAAAAATTCTTATTCTATACTTCTGATACTTTTTTATAACTACATATAGTTGCGTGAAACTCCTAGTCATTTTGGTGAATAAATTGTACTTTCTGGCTTACCTTTTTTTTCCCTCCTTAATTATGGTATTATGTTTCTTATTACAGCCTTTCCTTTAAAAAAAAATGGTTGTATGAAGTATCAGTATTCTAGAATCAGAGGGATGGGGTGGGCCTGAGAGCTTCTGGTCTGAATAAGAAATATTATGTTAAAAATGCTTTAAGTGGCGCCCACTGCTAAAGAAGTACATGCTGGAGTTGGCCTCTGTTTTCAAACATACAGAAAAATCCTCATTTCATCTTCCATAAATGTGTTTGCCCAGAAAAGTGCTAAACAAGCATGGGGTGTTGCTGTGACTACCTGGGACACGTGGATGTAAGGTATAGAGAGGTGAAGAAGGGAAAATACTTCCGTTAGAAAATGAGGAGAAGCCCCTTTAGTTTCTGAACTGGCAGACCTTGAACGTTTCCTTGTTTACTGAGTGTCTCACGTTCAGTAATGAATGCTTCGTGTTTATTGATTCCTTTGGTGACTAGTTTACGGGGTTCGCAGTAACACGTTGGAGTAGTCGACGGTGATGTGTTTAATGATCCAGCGAACTCTGGTACCCTTCCTTCCTTCAGAGAGCCCCAGACAGTGTTGCACTTTTAGTCAAGACTTTTCTTCCTATGTGACTGCATTCGGGTATCAAAATATTTTTAGTGGTTCAGTCGTTAGCTGAGGGAAAAGAAACCTTGCTTTAATATATTCGTTTGCAATTATTCTGATTGCTTTTCTTAGTGATGGATCTGCTTCTGTGTTCGTTAATATACACTTTCATCCATCTAACCTTTAAGCAGCTAATCTTTTCCTAATGATACATGATGTTGGATTTTTGGCTTAGATGCTGTCACTAGTCTTTTTTCATTTTAGGAGTGAATTCTTTTTAGGGATAGGGAGATTTTAAAAAAATTATAGACTTTAATTTTTATAACAGCTTTTAGGTTTACAGAAAACCTTGGCAGAAAGTAAAGAGAGTTCAATATATGGCCCCCTTGTTTTGTTTCCTCTGCAATTTGTGTGGTATGTGTGCTCAAGTTGTGAACCACTGCTGACATGTTATCTATCACTCAAGTCCACAGTTTACGTTATGGGTCACACCTTGCTCTGTGCAGTTCTGAGGTTTTTGAGAAATGACGATGTCATGAATCCACCGTTACAGCAGCACACAGAATAGTCTCACTGCCCGTGAGGCAGGTGTGGTTTTGATTTTTAGAAGCATAAAAAGAAGGTTGCAACGGTAATGGGAAATATCCTTGAGAAACCATATATTGATTTTACTTGACCCTGTATTTAACTGTTTCTTTGTCATAATAAAGTAAACTTCATATAAACTTCATAGGTAGTAGACTGAATATTTATAAATGTATGCATGAAGCTGTCTCTCTAGGGTTAGACCCAGTTTGAGAAATCTGTGCTCTGAGCTTGAAATTACATATAGATGAAATTAGACCGTGGAGAGGGTGCCAGGGGCCACGTCTGTTACTTCACAGGTACCTTCCACCCAAACAGAATCCGTATAATAAATCTTCATCTTTCAAGTCCCTTGGGTAAAATGATCCATCTTTTATGTGAATGCTTGAGATTCTGAGAGATTCTGAGCCAGCATTTGGATTTTAACTCTTTAAATAGAAATTGTAGGGTATCATATGTGTCCTGTCCTCCTTAAACCGTGGTGGGCTCTGCAGACAGCTGCGTCCGTGGGGCTGAGTGGTCTGGGACCCTCGTCAGCCCTCACCCACCCGCAGGCTCTCTGGATTTCCCTCCCCCAGCTTTCTTCTCCACTCTGCTCGCTTCCCCCTGCCCTTCTCTCCCATGGCCTCTGCCATCGTCCTCCTGGCCGCGGGCACCGAGGGTGCGCCTCCCATGCCCCAGGTCCCTGCCTGAGCTCTGCAGACAGCTCTCCCTGCGGCCAGCACCGCTACTGCCTCCACTTCTTCAGTTTCCTGCCGTTTCCTCCTTCCTAAGTGTCTGTTTCTCTGCTGACTCTCGGCTTCTGCTGATGCCCGTGTAAGACAGCACTGCTTTCTGCACGCCTCGCCGACCTGTCTTGGTGCATCAGCCTTTCTCCGCGGTGCTCCTGGCAGCAGAAAGGGTGCCACTTTCTGTCACCACCCCTGTATATGTGAGGAGAGATGGGAGTTGCTTTTCGCTTTCCTCCCCGCTTTCGTTCTTCCTCCCTTCTCTCTGTTATTTTCTTTCTCTCCCTCCCCTCCTTCTTCTCCTTTCTGTCTTCTTAAAGGAGTTGAAGGGAAAGAGCATTTTCTTGATTCCTGAAAATTCTAGAAGGCAGGTTGCCAGGGAGCTGAGGTGGTTTTGGAAATCTGTGGGGGAAGAGCAGTTGGACCTAAGAGAAATAGTAATGTGGAAATTAGGATTTTTGAATTCAGATGCCGTTGGTGATGTAGCCTTGTAGCCGCTATCCAGTCTGTTGCCCTATGCCAGAGAGGTATTAGTCGCATACTCATTGTATTCAGTTCGTGTGAAGGTCAATTAAATTCTGTAACCTGAGATTTTCATGTACTGGTGCAAGCACATCTGTACAGTCTTAGTTTAGCATATGACATTTGTTGGCATTATGACATATGCCAAAATCTAAGTCAGGAGGATCTTCAGCTTTCCACAGCATCTATTGAACAGATGCTGCCGAGAAGTAAAAGCAGCAGAAAACACAGTGTCTGCATTTGTGTTTAGAATCTAGTTAGGGAAGCAGGAAGATGGAATCCGGTGCAGCCAGCAAGAGGCGCAGGGTGGCTGAGGGCGAACGCATTGAAGTGGGAGCGTGACGGAAGGCAGAGGTCAGGAGGGGCCGCGGTTTGCTTGGAAAGGCTCCCAGCAGTTGCCGTGAGCAGGTCGAGGGGGCTGTGGACTAGCTCTGATTCTGCCCTGGTAGTCTTACAAGTTTTCACAAACATGTTGGAGCGAATTTAAAATTTGTTTGCTTTCCTATTCTCTGATTAATAGTTAGCAAAATAAACTTGGTATAATAGTTTTAAAGACAAGAATTCTTTCATCATTTCTGGATATTTGGTCACTGATAATCTGCTTTTTGGGATGTAGCAGCTGCTTTTGCAATTTTGTGCTGAAGTTAAGTTCCATTATATACTAGTGATAAAACACAAAGTGATCTCATTGTATTGATATTGTGTATCTGCTTTAGCCAAATTCTGTAGCTAATGGATAGTAAAATGTTTCTGTTTTTTTTACTTTCCCCTGTGACTTAATACCAAGAAATTTCTTTATTTCGTAGGCCTTTTTGTGATTTCTGCAATAATACAATTTTATCTTTATTCTTAATAGTATTTGTAACACGTGATTAATGAACAATAGTTATGTTTTTAAACAGTAGTTAATGAAGAAAAGTTGTATTTTTAAGAAATGTTTAATTTCCTCTCACATGTTTTAATAGGTTCGAATTGAACAAGTAATAGTTGCTGAACCTGGGGCAGTTTTATTATATAAAATTTCTAATCTCCTCAAATTCTACCACCATACAATTAGGTAAGTGGAGTGGCAAGATGTGCTGTCTTGTTTCTGTTGGAACACAGTGCAAGATTTGTTCTCTCTTCCTTGTGTGGGCGGCTGTGTGTAACTGGTGAGGCCTCTGTGCCCTGGGAATCCCCGCGGGCGTTCATCCCAGCTGTGTTCTGTGTTTTCTCTTCTCCTCTTTCTTCTTTCTCCAAGCAAACCTGTACACACGCTCACACACACAGTGAATGTAGCACTGTAAGTCTGGAGAAGTATTTGTCGAGTCTTCACGCAGTAGTACAAGAGATCCATGGCCACTAAAATACTCAAAATGAGGCCTGTGGGGTGGAATGTTCTGTTCTGGATGTAGATAACCTGAATTCTTCTATAGCATTTAGTTTTCCATCAGTGATGAAATAGAACCATAGCTCTGTCTTCTATAAATAAAATCTGCTGCATCTGATTAGGAACCACTTGTCTTGCCTAAAATGTGATCTTTGACTCCAAAATTTAAGTTCACTTTTGCAGTTGGTTGGTATGCACTTCCATGGTATGTATGTAATCCGGTTAGAACAGTCCTTTGAAAAGCTGTAGTTTTAGTAGTTCCCATATTTTTACATTAAAAAGTGATTTAAAAATTACTTTATATGCAGTGGCGAGGTCAGGAATAGGAGGCCGGGGTTGGAGGCCGCGAGGTTGTAACCAGCAGACCTGTGCCCCCCGCGGCCGAGGCGTCCGGGTCAGCACGGCACAGGGGAGCCGAGGAAACTAACACGCGAGGCTCGATCGGGCTGGGGCTTGGGCTGGCCGCTCAGCGTGTTACACATGAATTTGTTGTCACCTTCCCTGTGACCCAGAAGTCAACTAGGTTCAGTCGTAATGTTGCAGACTTAGGAAAATAAGAGAAAGATAAGTACTTAGGAAAAACGAGCTGTGGAGAGTAGCTAGACACAGCAAATGCTGGGTTACGCAAAGATAGTGGCAAAGCCATTTTAGAATTATCTACTTAGTAATGCATGAAATTTCTTACTTGAAGATAAGAAATTATTATCGTAGAGACTGCTAGAAATAGAATCATTTGTATTTTGAAGATAGTGATAGGCTTTTGGGCTCTGAGAATTCCAGTTTTTGTCCTTGAAGCTGATGTTGAGGATGACAGAATCTTTAGATAGAGTCTTTCATGTGTACTTTCACTGTTTGTTTACACGTTTCCTCATTTATCCAGTTAAAAAATTGACTGTATTCAAGAGCCTAAGCTTACATTCTAGTAGGGAGATAAACAAGTTTCAACTATTTTAGAGGAGGAAAAGTAGAGTAGTGAAAGGAAATAGGAGCTATAGGGAGTGGCGGCGCTGAGTGGGTGACGTTAGCTTGGGGCTGCTTCTGAAGGCGTTTTGGGGTGTGAAGTTGCTGCATGGGGAGGGCTTGGAGAGGCTCAGGTGTCGGAGGACCACAGGAGGGCCAGGGGTTTGAGGGGAGTGAGTTGCTGGGGGTAGGGGGAGACGAAACCAGAGAGGCAGATAGAGAGCAGACCTTGTGGGGTTTTGTAGGCCCTGGCAAGGATTTTGACTGTATTGAGTGAATTGGGGAAGACCTGGGAGCAGGGGAGCGGCTTGGCTGCCTTGTGAGGCCGGGGTGCTCTGATGATGCAGGGGGCCCACGGGGTGAGGGAGGTGCTTAAGAAGCAGTCTGTGGTTTGAGCTGAAATCGTGAGCTGGTTTAGTGATAACCTTTGAGGTGGTGAAAAGGACATTTTTATATTCAAACCAGTAGGATATATGTGTGGATTGGATGGAGCGAGAGGTGAGGGAAGGAGGGTCCAGGAATGATGCTGGCTTTGGGTTAGGGGTGCTGTTCACCGGGGCGGGAGCCTTGGCACGGAGGAGCAGGTTTAAGGAGGTGGAGTAACAGACCCAGCTGTGGCTATGCAGGTGCGACGTGCCCGAGAGTCTATAGGAGGAGATGTTGGGTGGGCAGACGGCCTGGAAGCCAGGGCTGGAACTCGGGGTGCGGCTGTGTGCAGCCTGTGGCTGGTGCTGGAAGCCAGGAGGCCAGGCGAACTCACCTGGGGAGGGGCGCAGATAAAGTGGGCGGCCAGGGGTACCGCCAAGACGAGATGAGGCCCTCAGAGGGAACTGGGGAGAGAGCCAGTGATGAGGAGCAGTCCACAGACTCGCAAGATTCCAGAGAATGTTGCACCCTGTATGTTAAAGTTCCTGGAAAGTGGGCTCCACCAAAAGGCAGTAAGGAGTGAACCAGGGAGGGGAGCACCGGAGCCAGGCAGCCGGGGATCCCGAGCACCTGATTCTCTTTCCTGTAAGACTTCTTCTCCCTGGCGTTATTAATTGCTTCGTTATTGTCCTTGCTTGTTTTCTATGCTCTTGTCTTTATTTCACACCAAAACTCTTAAGTGGGCTGTAGGTTTTCTCACCTTATAGGTGAGCACATCAAAGAAACCCCTCCCCTCCTCCCTCCCTCCCGACACCCTCTAGGAGCCCTCCCTCTGTCCCCAGCACCCTGTATCCCCAGCACCCGCTCACCGCCTGCTGCCTGGCCTCCACGCCGGCCTCCTTGCTCCCTGCTGTCGGCCCCTGACCCCTGGGCCCCTCTGAGTAGCATTGAAGTCCTCATGCAGAGCCTCAGTCATCCCCGCAGGCCTGGGGAGGGGGAAGCAGGGGTGTTGTGGTGCCAGAGTGTCACCTAAGAGCACTTTCCCCTGGTCTCCTGTCTGGGGAAACCTGTGTTCAGTACTCAGAACTGGAAAAGCAAGCGGTAGAAGTTATGCATGTTGGGTGGAAGTGCGGAGTGGGACATCAGCGTCTGAGAGCACCTGGCCTGGGTGCGGTCCCTGGCGAATGTCAGTAAGCACTAGCAGCTCCGGATCTGGGTGACTGCAGAGTGTAGCTGATGACTCCAGTTTTACAAAGTGGTGTCTCCACCGTTTCATGAAAGTACCAGTCTCATTTGCTTTGCTTCAGTTTTCCTCCTGTCGTTTGGTGTATGCTCTTGTTTGGAGGAATACTTGTTTTAAGGACACACATAGGCATGTTTAGAGTTCCTTCCAACTTATTTTGGTGTGTGGCTTATACTGTTTTTTACTGTAACACGTCTGTTCTAGTTTGCTAATGCTGCCAGAATGCAAAACACCAGAGATGGATGGGCTTTTATAAAATGGGGTTTATTTGGTTACACAGTTATAATCTTAAGGCCATAAAGTGTCCAAGGTAACACAGAAGCAATCGGGTACCTTCACTGGAGGAAAACCTCTGTTAGCTGGGAAGGCACGTGGCTGGCGTCTGCTCCGGAGTTCTGGTTTCAGAATGGCTTTCTCCTGGGACATTGCTCTCTAGGCTGCAGCTGCTCTTCAAAATGTCACTCTCAGTTGCTCTGAGTCCCTCTGTGAACCCCTTTACATGACTCCAGTGATCCAATTAACAGGTACCCTGAATGGGCGGGGTAACACCTCCATGGGAGTTTTGAAACTTTTCACTCACCGTTGATTGAGTCACATCTCCGTGGAAACAAACAGAGGGTTCCAATCTGATCAACAGTAATACGTCTGCTCCCACAAGATTGCATCAAAGATAATGGCATTTTGGAGTTCATAATACATCCAAACTGGCACATACGGGTTTGCATACCAGGAATGTCTGTTCTAACCTGCATTTATGCTAAAAGGGATTGTGAAATATTGAAAACATACTGTTTTTTTCATTTTTTCACATCCTAACTCAAAAGCAAAACAACAAACAAACAAGCAAAAATAACATTTATGTATAAACCGGGAGTAATTGCTTTCAATTCATAGATTGTATTTTACTTAAATACTTTTATTTACATGGAGACCTTTTAAAGCTTTATTCTGGGTTGAAGAACTGAATTGTTTCTGCCTCGGCTTTGCACCCTGAAATATTCTTTGCTTTTAGTGGCATCGTTGGGAATAGTGCAACCACTTTGTTGACTACCGTTGAAGAAATGCATTTGCTGAGCAAAAAAATATTCTTCAATAGCCTGAGTCTTCATGCAAGTAAATTAATGGACAAGGTATGTTTCAGAAGTGCAGTTCTCGTGCCGTGTGAGCGTGAGCCTTGTGCATGTGCAGAGGCTGTTGCAGGGTGTGGCTGCTTGTTAGTGTGAGAATGGGGTGTGAGCGTGGTGGGAAGGGGAGTTATAGAGTCGTGTGTGTCTCCAGAAGGAAAGCTGGAGGTTAAAGTATGGGGATCTGTAACACAGTGAATCTTGTGGTGGATGACGTCCGTGAGTAACTGCAAACATAAAAAGTTCTCTCGTGAGCTAAAGCAGATGTACGACTGTTACAGGGACTTAATAGTAGAGGGTGCATGGGAGAAGATGCACCTATTGCAAACCATTGTGGTTACAGCGATATTTTTTTTTTTGGATATAAATATTTTTTTTTAATTCAATTTCATTCAAACACAATCACATAACATACAGTCATCCATGGTATACAGTCAGCCGTTCACAGTATGATCATCCAGTTATGCATTCACCACCACAATCTATTTCTGAACATTTTCCCCACATCAGAAAGAATCAGAACAAGAACAAAAAAACTAAAAATGAAAAAAGAACACCCAAACCATCCCCCCATCCCATACCATTTGTCATTCAGTTTTTATCCCCATCTTTCTACTCATCCATCCATACACTAAATAAAGGGGGTGTCATCTACAAGGTTTTCACAATCACACTATCACCCCTTGCAATCTACACCACCATATAATCATCCCCAGGAGTCCAGACTGCCGGGCTGAGGCTCGGCAGTTCCAGGTATTTACTTCTAGCCATTGCAACACATTAAAACCTAAGAGGTGTTATCTGTATAGTGCATAAGAATGTCCACCAGAGTGACCTCTCGACTCCATTTGAGATCTCTCAGCCACCGACTCTATTTCGTCTCATTTTGCATCCCCCTTTTGTTCAAGAAGATACACTCAGTCCCATGATGCCGGGT
>PVKY010000238.1:0-61298 GCA_004027775.1 Bradypus variegatus | reverse complement strand
CAGTGAAGATCACATGGTAAATATAAAAACCAACACTACTGTATTTTTGACTTATGACTCCACTATTTACTTCCTACAGGATCTAAAATACATAAACTGAAATGATAAATTGATGGTTTTGGACTCAATGTAAAATATGTAATTGTTGGCAAGAATTATGTAAAGGTGGGGGAATGGAGGAGTTTAGGAACACAGTTTAAATGTCCTATTGAAGCTAAGTTGGTATCAAAGAAAAACAAGATTGTTATAGATTTAAGATGTTAAATTTAAGCCCCATGGTAAACACAAAGAAAGTATCAGAGAATATGACCCAAGAGATGAAAAGTAGAGTACGGTTTCCCAGAAGTGGGGCAAGGGGCAATGGGGAGTTAAGAAATGAGAGTAGGGTTTTTTGTTTGAGGTGAAGGGAAACTTCTAGAAATGGATGGTGGGAAGGTAATAGCATTGCAACATTCTAAATGTGATTAATCACACTAATGGAATACTAGAGAGGGGTGGAATGGGAAGATTTGGGCTATATATATGGGTGTTAGGGAGGGAGGGGAAGAGACGGTGGTGTGACAAGATCTTAAGGGTGATGGATTGGGGTTATCGGGGGAGAGGGGTCGGGGTATTATGGAGTTGTAGGTATGGGATTTGTACTGTTTTAGCAACCGTTCCTGTACAATTGAACCTATTTCAAAATAAAATTTATTAATAATAATAAAAAAAATCAATTGTCTTTCTATATTTAACCATGAACAACTAGAAATGGAAATTAAAAACAGTATCATTTAAAATAATACCCTGGAACATGAAATATATAAATATAACTCCAAAAGAATATCTACAAGACCTGTATGCTAAAAACTGATAAATAGTGATAAAATAAATCAAGGAAAATCTAAATAAATGGAGACACTTACCATGTTCATGGATTGGAAAACTCTATGTTGTCAAGATGTTAATTCTCCCTAAACTGATCTAAAGATTCAATTCAATCCTAATTGAAGCCCCAGAAGAATATAAACAGTTTTTTAGGAATCAACAAGTTGATTCTAAAATTTATAGGGGAAAGGAAAGGAATGAAAATAGCCAAAACAGTTTTGAAAAAAAGTAACAAAGTTGGTAGATTTACAATATCTGATTTTAGGACTACAGCTTCAGTAATGAAGACAGTAAGTGTCTGGCAAAAAAAAAAAAAAAGACACACACACAAATCAATGGAACATAATAGGCTCACATATAAATGGTCAATTGGTTTTAGACAAATGTGTCAAGATAATTCAGTGCCAAAAGGATATCTTCTTGACCAACTGTGCTAGAAAAATTGGACATCCATATGCAAAAAGATGAAATTCAACCATATACAAAATTCAACTCAAAATATATCAGAGATCAAAATTCAAAATCTAAAAATATCAAACTTCTAGAAGAATCTACAGGAGAAAATCTTTGAGGGAGATAAAGGTTTTTTAGATCGGGCATTGCTCTTAGAATTTCTGCTCTTTGAAAGTCACTGTCAAAGAAAATGAAAAAACAAAGACAAGACTGGCAAAAAATATTGCAAAACAGACATTTGATAAAGGATTTGTTTCCAAATATATAAAGAAATTATATAAACAATAATAAGAAAAACAACCTAATTTAAAAATGGACAGAGATTTGAACACTTTACCAAAGAGAATATAGACATAGCATATAAGCACATGAAAGAATACTCAGCACCATTAGTCATTAGGAAAATGTAAATTAAAATCCAGATGAGACACCACTACATACCTACTAGAATGGCTAAAGTTAGAAAAAAAAATTGGACAATACCAAGTGCTAATGAGTGTACAGAGCAACCAGAACTCTCAGTATTGCTGGGAGGATTATGTAATGGTACAGCCACTTTGAAAAACAGTTCAACATATATTTAAACATACAATTACCACACAACCCAGAAATCCCACTACTAGGAATTTACTCAACTGAAATACAAACTTACATTCACATTACAACCTACATGCAACTAAAAAAATAGTTAAACTGGACTGCACCAAAATTAAAACTTTGTATTGCAAATGATACCATCAAGAAAGTGAAAAGACAACCTCCTGAATGGGAGAAAATGTTTGCAAATCATAGATCTAATAAGGGACTTGTGTCCGGAATATATAAAGAACTCAGTGATAAAAAGACAAATAACCTAAGTAAAAACTGGGCAAAGGATTTGAATAGACATTTCTCCAAAGACATACAAAAGGTCAATAAACATATGAAAAGCTGCTCAATATCATTAATCATTAGGGAAATACAAATCAAAACCACAAAGAGATATCACATGTACCAAAACGGCAATAATCAAAAAGACAGATAAGAACAAGTGTTAGTGGGGATGTGGAGGAATTGGAGCCGTCATATATTGCTGAATGGAAACACCTAGTAGGGGAATAAATATGTAAACAGGAGCATATCCCTTTGGTGGAATTTATTCAACCACTGAAATTCGTGCTTATGAAAAGTTTGACACAGAGAGAAACAGTGTGAGTGAAAATATCAGGATAAAGGGCGCACAAACAGAAAGATCCCACTGTGGGCTGGGGAGGATGGGCGGTGAGCACTTAGGGAGTGGTGCGGAATTTGAAGATGCAGGTGGCACTGATTCTTGGCCCCTGTCTTTCCCCAGGGGGTGCTCAATCTGCTGTACCCCCAGCCAGTCTCTGCACCCCATTCTCTGCTGGGCTGTGCTCAAGGATCCCACGCGGCACCAAGACACTAAAGGGTTTCTTGAGAGGAGACTTAGTCCCCTCCACAATCCTCCTTCCCCTTCAGCCACCGCAAATGCGCATACAATTTAAGTAAATCTTGCAAACACAGGTAGGAAACTAAGCCCGTAATGTTCAACCCCACCCCCAAAATGGATTGGGGATCCCTATGAAGAAATGCCAGCAATGGCACTCTGAGGGCAACTGGGCCCAAGCCTTCCTTCTGCAGGCTGTGCCTCCTCCCCAGGAGGCCGGGGAGACCCATCATAGGAGGGCGGCTCTCGCCCCAGGACCGTGAGCAGTTCTGCAAGTAATTCTAGGGCCAGAGGGTGGGAAAGAGCTCGGCCTGGCAACCCGGAGAACTGGGTTCTGATCTGGGCCCCTCAGCAAGTTATTTCTTCTCTCTGGCCCTCAGTTTCCTCCTCCGTAGAACGCGGTTAAAAACGTAAAACGACGTTGTCCGGGCCTTGGCGGGGAATCCCCTGAGGGGAGTGAAAGGGCTAAGCACAGTACCCGGCACCGAGCAGGTGCCGCTGATGGTTACAGGTGAGTCTCCCAATTCTTTGGGCCTCGGTGCCCTGCTAGATAACAGGACGAACATAGCCTCAGGGGCGCAGGATTCAAGTGTCGCTGGGTCAGGTGGGCAGGGCGCAGAGCAGAAAATGACCGCACGGAGGGGAGGGGCAGGGCTGGACAGGGGTGGGGCTCGAACCTACGGAACTCGAGAGCGGCTTCCAGTCCCACCCGGAGCAAGACGGTCACGTGCCGCGGTCACATGGCCCAGCGCGGAAGCGCGGCTGTGGGATCCCGGCAGGCCGCGCAGCGTTTGGGCCGCGATCTGGTATGTGGGCCTCACGGAAGGTCCGAGCACTGCTCTCGGCCATCCTCCTGCGTGGGCGGCGGCGCTTCCTCTGGGACCCCCTGCGCAGTCTGCCAGGAAATGGGGGCGGGACCGTAGGGGGTTTCCCGGAGCGGGGGCCACCCCAGCCTGACTCAGGTTGGCACCGGGACAGCGGCTCGAGCCGGCCCGTTACCTCCACAGGGCAGTCGCTTCACCTCACGGTCAGAGTTTCCCCATCTGCGAAGTGAGGAGGGTGCCGCGAGCCGGGCATTCCTTCCAGGGTCCCCATGAGGGTCTGGGGGGCGTTGGAGTGAGACTGCCACATGGGCTGTAGAGTGCAGGCAAACGGGAAGGCTGCCACTGGGCAAGGAACCCCGCGGCGGCGAACTGCTAACTCGTCCTTTGAGGTTACTCACTTTGGCCCCAGCAGGGACAAGGACGAGGCTTGAGGGAGCGGACCCCAGCAGGGAGGCAGGAGCAGCGACCCTGTAGGGGCAGTTTGCAGGGCGAGGAAGGTGAGGTCCAGATGCTGAAATTAGGCGCTGGGCGTTTTCCCCAGTTTGTTCTTTGTGGGTAAGACCTGAGTTCATTCTTTAGAACAAGATAGGGAGGAACCCAGAGCAATCACAAAGTGATATAGGGGAGGTTCTTTCTCCAAAGCCTTTTGAAAAATAGAACCTAAATCTTCACAGCAAACTACTCCCTATTTTTCTGGGAATATGGTATCAAGGCCTGTTATGCCCAGTGGTGTAGCAGGTCTCAGAATTATGTTGCAAAAGATGTCGAACCTTTCAGAGAGGTGGCAGTCCTTGCCTAGTGGTCACTTGCTCTTATTTGCTTACAGTTTTTTGGCTTTTTAGTTAAGCTAAAGCTTTCTATCATTCCCGCCCTTCATCTTCAAAATATGATCTATCCTGGAGCCAGTTTAGCTGATCCTGTCATTCATAGGTGGGAAGCTGGGGAATAAAAATAATAAGCCCTTACATCTCTGTAAGAAAGCAGAGTTTGGTAAGGGTGGACCCCACCCCCAGTTGTTCCTCCGACTCTCACTAAGACCCTGGAGGGAGGTGGAGCAGCGGTTTGTTCCCCCATTTCACGGTGGGAGTCTGAGCTTAGAGGGGTTTGAGTGACTTGGCAAAGCAGAAACTAGAACCAGGTCTCCAGTGCCTCTTCTGTTAGAATTTACTGTCATTCTGTTGCATCATCCCAAGATACCCTCTCTTCTCACTGGGACTGCTGCTTCCCCATCAGTGTGGGATGTGCTGTATGCTGCCTTCATCTGTCACTTACAGCATGCTCCCCAGGGCTGCTCAGGGCAGATTTGCTGCAGAACACACAGTGAAATGAGAGTGCTCAGCTCGGAAGCGGGGAATTATGTTTGTGGACACCTGCTATGTGCAAAGGGCTGGGTTAGCTGTGTTCATGTTCTGTGTAAAAGCCAGAGGGAGGGCCATCCGTTTGGGGGTGCTCTCTGACACCCCCTGCCTATGGGGAGTATGATCTGAGCAGACTGCCTAAGGGACTGAGAGACGTTCAGCCACTCAGTCTTTCACCAGCTTGTCCACTACCCAAGAATGGGTAAGAATCAGAATGAGACCCTTAGCCTGCCCTCACGGCCTGTCTCTTTTAAGCTTTTGCAGGACAGAGGATGCGATGCTGCCCTTCTGTGAGCTGGCCACCGAGTCTATCGACAGCAGCCCTTTCTGACCCTCTGGCTGCCTGGAAGCTCCGCTGTGCCCCTTGCCAAGGTAGATAATCCGGCCCAACCTGGGGCAGTCTGGGAGGCTCTCTGGGCATGGGAGGCAGACAGAAAGAGGCAGGTCATGAGCTGAGCATCCCCAGGTTCCATAGAGCCCTTTCTTTCCAGCCCTGTGCCTTTGCCTCATCTCTGTTTCATGCCCTGAATCCAGGCAGTTATCAGGCTTTCTGAGCCTCTGAGTTTTACCTCTTGAATCAGCCCCTTCCTCTCTACTTGCCTGGCCTCCACCGAGAAGTGGGCTCTAACTTTGTCTATCTCCCACCATTACACACTTTTCTGCTCACCATCCTACAGGCTGTGTGCTACAAACCCAGTTCCCTGACCCATACCCACCCCTCTGGTGAAGCCGACCCCTCAAACCCTCAACTGTGTTGTGCTGCATTGGCTAGAGCTGCCTCTTCCAGGTCCGCCTACCCTCCTCTGTCAAACCCATCTTCATACCCCTGATGCTCCCAGTCTCGTCTGCCTCAGTGTTTAGCTCATCACTGGGAATAGACAGGATCCTTTCTTGTTTATTTCACTATGCTCAGTTGTGTCTCTCCACATTAGCCTGGAACTAATAAAGTCATTTGAGGGCAAGTGCTCTGAGTTACATTTGATCACCAGCTGGCGACTGGCAGGAATTCGGTAACTACCCCTGGGCCAGACACATGGGCATACTAAAGAGTATGGCTTAGTTCATGACCTCAGATGCTTATCATCCTATTGTGGACACTGGATATGCACACATGGAAGAGTTGGAGCACAGCTTCCCAACTCTGTCATGTTTTGGTACAGGTACAACAGGATTGCATCTGTGTGGCACGCTGAGATACATGAGAGGGTTTGAAGTCCCTGCCGAGGCTGCTCTCAGCTGCAAGCAGCTGGCCTGGGAGGTCCAGCCTCTCTGGGCTTGGCCAGGCTGCCCCAAGAGTCCTGAGGATTGATAGCCTACTGCAGCCCAGGGGGCCAAGGCACATTGTGGAGAGCTCTGAATTAAGAAGATACCAGTTAGTGGATAATAAGGAATCATATTTTATATAATCAAGCATTAACATGTGGTACAGGGAGTGTGTGCTATGGGTGGTGGGGAAGGGGACTTGGAAGGACTGAAGGCACAGGTGGATGTGGCTGAAGAAGCAGCAGGTATGAGAAGAATTGTGGAGGGGGTCCTGCCTTGCAGCCTCGGTTTCCACCAAGAGCAGGAGGAACTTCTGAAAAAAATTTCTGTATTGCTGAGGTACCCTCCTTCTGATCTTTGAGGCTCCTCTTGCAGAGATGTGTTTTATTTGAGGGAATTACATCTCTGCCTGCCCAGAGGTGCAGTGGGGGGGGGGGCACTGCCCGCCCTCCCACCTAGGCCAGGCACACACTATCTATGCAAGGATTACTCTTTGTGCAGTTCCCTCAGTGGCCAGACCAAGATCTGGTGCCTTTCCTTGTGTTTGGTTTAAGTAGGTCCCACAGTGAGTGTGACACTGTAGGAAGAGGAGCAGGATAATACAAAGGAAAGAGCCCAGCCTGCATCAGACCGGCCATGCCCAGGTCCTGTTCTGTAAAACAAGGGCACCCAGTGGGCCCTACCTCATCAAATTGTTGTGAGGATGTGACAAGGTAGCACCAGGCAGGCCCATGCACAGGGGCTTTGTGTGCAGCCAGGGGTCGGGGAGGGTTCGCTGAGATGATGGGCCTTTTGCTTACTCAGGCCAAGCGCTTAGGTGTGAGAGCTGGGAGGTGACTGTGGCCTCGCTTCTCCCTGCAGATGAAGTGCGTCTTGGTGGCCACAGAAGGTGCAGAGGTCCTCTTCTACTGGACAGATAAGGAGTTCAAGGAGAGTCTCCAGCTGAAGTTTGGGCAGCCAGAGAATGAGGAGGAAGAGGTGAGTACAGCTAAAGAGATAGTCCCAGGAGGGAGGGATGAGAGGCAACAGCGCAAAATTACCAGAAGGCAGGGGGGCCTGGGTTCGAGCTCTGCTGGCCTGGGCGATTAACAGGGCAGTGCACCGTTCATGGCCCCTCACCACCTGGCACTCACCAACCTGTGTATTGTCACGGTAGATTAGTTTGCATTTTTTTTCTTTTCTTTAAATGGAATCATTTTTTGGTCTGGCTTTTCATGCAGCATAATTATTTGGAAACTGATCCCTGCTGTAGCATATATCACTGTTTCATTCCTTTTCATCGCTGAGTGGTGTCTATTTATCTATTTAGCTGTTAATGGGCATCTGTGCTATTTCCAGTTTTTGAACATCACAAACAAAGCCACTACGAGCATTCATGTACAAGTCTTTGTGTGAACATATGCTTGCATTTTTCTTGGGTAAATACCAAGGGTAGACTGTCTGTATCATGCAAATGTTTGTTTAACATGATCAGAAGTTGCCATACTTTTCCAAAGCGGTTGCGTCATTTTCCGTACCACCAGGAGAGTATGATAGGTCCATTCCTCTGCATCCTCCTTAATACTTGGTATGGTCGGTCATTTTAATTTTAGCCATGCTAATATGTGTCTACTAGAATCTTGCTGTTTTAATTTTCATTTTCTTAATGACTAATGATTTTGCGCATCTTTTCAGATGCTTACTTGCCATCAGTCTATCTTCAGTGAATTGTCTGTTCAAGTCTTTTGCCCATTTTTTGTTGGGTAGATCATCTCTTCCTATTACCCTTATTATTGCATTTTGAGAGTTTCTTAATCTGGATACAAATCCTTTATTCGATAAATCTTTTGCAGATAGTTTCTTCTAATCCATGGCTTGTCTTTATATTCTCTTAACTGTCTTTCAAAGAGCAGAAGTTTTATTTTTGATCAAGTCAAATTCGTCCATTTATGCTTTTTATGGATCATGTTTTTGGTGTATCTAAGTCTTTGTCCGGCGGCATGTCACAAATATTTTCCCCTATATTTTCTTAAAGAAGTGTCATAGTTTTAAGTTTTATATTAGGTTAATGACCCATTTTGAGTTAATTTTTATGTTTGATGCAAGGTATGGATCAAAGCTTTTTTTTTTTTTTTACAATACAGACATTTACAACTCAGAAATAGTTGCCATTTTCATTTATATAATTTCCACTCTATATATTAAAGGAATAATTGATTTTGAAATGTTTTTCCAGATTAACTTTGGATTAAAAAAAAATTTATTGATGATACAGTAGAGAGCATTCTTGCATGCCTGGAGCAGGTTAGACTGGCTGTGTCTCAGTGTCCTTCCTGCTCTACTGGGCCTAAGCGTCAGCTCAACCAACTCCACTGCAGCAGGTTAATTTATCAACATCACTGATGTTTTTGTCATGGTTCTTAGGAAGAGACGAGATGTCAGAGATCATAGACATTCACATGGTCTTATTTAAGTTGAAAACAGGTGTATCTGTTAGGCTCTTTTATTTTTTAATAATGAATGCATATAATTTTTAAATTAAGGATGTGAAAGTATTTCATTTCTAAAACTACTATTTAAGAAGCGAACTGTTTGGCTGCCTTTTTCTTCCTCTTTATGAAAAACCTGGTAAAGGAACAAACTCATGATTTTCAGTTTGTCTAAAGGAAAAAAGTTGTTAAAATTTTATTTTTTATGTATACAACACTTTTTTTTCCCCTGATCATATAAGTAAGAAGAGTTCATTGTAGGAAATTTGGAAGTAAAGAGAAATAGTTTCTAAGTGACCCATAATTCCATTACCCATACTTTCTTCTCTTTATACACAATTGGGATCATGCAACTTTTACAGTTTTATTTCCTGTTTTTTTTCACTTACAGTTATATCAAAAGCATTCTTCCATAATGTTAAATATTCTCAAAAGCATAAATAATAGAAGCATGATATTCTAGTTTACTAATGAATATACCATCATTTATTTAACCATTTTCCTAATACTACACATGTACATTGCTTCCAGTTTGCTATAACTGTTACACTGTTACTGTAGGGAACATTTGTGCTTGAATTTTATCTGATCATTTCCTTAAGATAGGTTCCTAAAAAGTAAAATATCAAGTCAAAGCCATTCAGAAACATGGTACTCTTTATCAAAGTAATATATGAGAATGTTTTATACTAGACCTACACCAAATATTTTTATCTCCTGCCCCCCTGAAAACTTTCTTCCTATACCTGCATAATAAGCTACTACTTTTAAAATGAGTTGCTATAGGCACAATCTAGCTTTTGAACTGACTTTTCTATTAATATAATTTGTTTATGACATTTCAAGGAAGCTATGGTATGTGAATAGTTCAACAAATAATCCAGCAAATATCCGTTCATGTCTAAACTGAAGGATGCCCATTCAATAAATATTAACTGAGGCCTTACTGTGTGCCAGCCTCCGGGGGTAAGGCAGTGGACGTGATGGAACTTGGAGTCACGAGAGGGAAGACATGCGGAGAGCCAGATGGCAGATACCTACCATGAGTCAGGTGGTGATAAATGGGCCCCCAATTAAACAGGGGTGGGGAGTGCCTGGGGCAGGGTGGTGGCTGGAGGACGCTTCAGCAGCTGAACACAGACAGACCTCGGTTCCTGAATGTCGAGAATGTTGGCAAGAAAATATGCTCCATAGTGCCGTGTTCCACTCATATTTTAAATCCTGCAGATTACCGCTGGCCAGTTGCCTATTTTTCTTTTCAAAGCAAGGACTTACTCAGCTCATTTTAGATTGCACCAGCCTAAAGTTAGGACCCAGCTTTCTCCATATTTCATCAAGGCTCCCACAGCCAGCTTGGGAAAGGTCAGCTATTGCTCTCTTTTCGTTCCATTCCACTATTGAAAATTTGAGTAGTAACAGTTCCACTGGCTCTATCCTATTTTTATGCACAGATTTTCAACAAAATCTGTCCAGTTCGTTTTCTGTTTTTCTTTGTTTTATTCCTTTTTTGGAAGGACAGAGAGAAATGTTTGCTCATTATGGAGAATACGGAAGGTACAGAAAAATATTAAAAGTAGCAGGAACATCCATCATAATTCCTTCATCCAGAATAGCTAAAATGTTGACTTTCTTAATATTTTTCTATACTTTGTTTTTTAAAATGCATTTTTAAATATAGAACATTCACAACCATTTTTTTTAAACATACTATAATATCAAAGACATTGTCCATGTCACTGAAAGCACTCTAATATTTTAAGAGACTGTATACTCTTCCATCATTTGGTTATACTGTTACTTATTTAACTGTTTTCTGTGATACTGGATGTGTACATTTTTCCCAGTTGTTTGCTGTTATAACTTATGTTGTAGTGAACATCTTTGTGCATGAATCTTTGTTCCCATCTCTGATCATTTCCCTTAGGATAAATTCCCCAAAGTAGACTTACTGAAACAAAGGACAAGGACATTTTTAGGTTGTTGGTACACATTGCAAACGTCTTTAGAGTTTGCCAGTTATCACTTAATGTCCCAGACATTCCACTGTGGCAATGTGGCCCCATTTCTTAATGTTCCTTCTAATTTAAGAGCTTGCAGCAGCCCACTTTGCTGGTTGACCCTCCCTAGTCTTCCTAGGAAGCACTCAGGAGTGTCAGGAGCTGGCTCTTCTTCCCTGTCCCTGTCAGGACAGCGACACCCACCTGGCTGGTCTAACTGGATCTGCATGCTGGCAAGGCCTGGCCCTTGTCCATTCCTTTGTCCTCGGTGTCCAGCATGCCCCAAGCAGTGTTATTTAATTCCCCTCCTGCAGCCCCCTGCCCTGGAGGACAGACTCAGCACCCTCCTTGCCCCAGTCATCATCTCCTCCATGACGATGCTGGAGAAGCTCTCAGACACGTACACCTGCTTCTCAACAGAAAATGACAATTGTCTGTATGTCCTTCACCTGGTGAGTGGGGAGCAGTGGGGCCTGTGCTCCTCTTTCCTCGGCTCCAAGGGGAGTCCACAAGCCTTTATCTTATCTTCAATTTTAGACTCCTTTAGAAGGCAGAAACTGCATCTTATAAAACCCCCTGTGACCCCAGCTCCCCAAGCTAGTCCCCATGGCATGGGGCAGGGGCAGGACGTTCCTGGGAGCTGGCTGTCATTGCCCGCTGTGCCCACAGTTCGGAGAATGCCTGTTCATTGCCATCAATGGAGACCACACAGAGAACGAGGGAGACCTGCGGCGGAAGCTGTGCGCGCTCAAGTACCTGATTGAGGTGCACTTCGGGCTGGTCACGGTGGATGTCCAGCTCATCCGAAAGGAGTGAGTCCTCACGGCCCGTCCCCTCTGTGAAGATGCTGTTCCACACTCTGCCCCTGGGTGGGTCTCAGAATAAGAGAAGCAGAACTCATCTGGTCCAACCCTCTCGTTATACAGATGAGGCAGCTGAGGGCAGAGAAGCTAAATAACATGCCCAGGGCCATCAGCTCCATGGTGGTGGCACCTAGCCTAGAAATCAGGGCTCGGGACTCCCAGTCCAGTGTTCTTTCCGCTCACCCACCATCAATTGTCAGTCATCGCAAACCTTGTTAGACTCTCTCCCCAGAAAAATGCATGCCTGCACACACACATACAATCCTGTGAACATTTTCTGGGGGGTTATATCCCAAAACCCATCTTGGGGCCCCACAGTAAAGAACTCAGCCAGGAAATGATGGTTCAGAGCATACACTCAAGTGGGAAGGCTCCCAACAAAGAAGCTGGGTTGAAACATGGACTTAGAAGTAAAAGGTTCATGGTAGGATCACCTCTGAGTCTCAAAAATGGATTGGGAAGCTACAGAGTTTGAAAGTCTGGATCTTTGAGGTATTAGAGACTTAAGCAGGTGCCCATGTTAAGGCATTTATCAAGTTAGCGGCCATCATTTCGTGTGTCATTTTAGCCCAGGAAGGTCCTAGTTTCAGTGGCAGGTGCTGCAGGTGTTGGGCACCTGTTACACACACTGCATTTGCGGTGCAGATCATGTCAGTATTCAAAATGGCTGCACCCGTGTATGGCCCTGTTACATGGTCCAGGATGTTCCATTTTCAGTAGCCTGCAGGAGAAGTGAGAACTACAGAAAACACACACTTTCCTGGGTCTCTAGTTGGCTTTGCAACCTTTATCTGTGTGTAAGAGAGAATGAGAAATGAGGTGATTTTCAGCTCAGGCTCCTCACCCTTGATTCTGCACTCATCCCTCTCCACTCTGGGGCTGGGGCACAGGCAGAACCACAGCGTCCTCCTTGGTGTGGGGCTCTCCCAGTTGTCTGGTCATCTCCCCTGAGCTGTCTCAGCTCCGAAGGCAAGCAGGGACTGAGGCCACATTGCCTGGGGTTGAGGATGACCAGCTCTCTCGTGGTCTCTCCTGCCCTCTGGTTCTGCCCACAGGCTGCGGCCCCCAGACCCAGAGCAGCGCGGCCAGGTGTGGGAGCACTTCCAGAGCCTGCTGTGGACTTACAGCCGCCTGCAGGAGCAGGAGCAGTGTTTCGCTGTGGAGGTGATTATGGGTGCAGGAGCTTTCGGGCCATGGAAGAGTCAGGTCAGAGGGGCATCTAGCTCCAAGGCCATATTTTGACCCTAATGAGAGAGGACACAGGCAGATTCTGAAAGTCATGTATTTAAAGGGTTGCTCTTTCTGGCCACATGGTGTGTTGGGTAATCTGATGGACCTTTGTGCAATAAAAACAGATACTGGATAAAACAGGCTTTTAAATGCATTTTTTAGGCTAACAGTAAATTATGGGGTTCTCTGAACATAGCCCCTCAACCCTGCCTTCTGTTCCCTCCCCCAAATAAAAAATTATATTGAGCTGAAACCAGGGTAGAAAAAGTAAAATATGAGCAGCAGTTAATGGAGAGGTTGCCTTGAGTACAAATGCTGGTGTCAGCACTATAACTGGAAAACTGAATCTTAGGCCAACTTCAAAGAGGGGGAGCTGAACCTGAGACCCCACATTACGCCCAGACCCTAGGAATTAAAGAAGGTCTAGGTCAGTAGTTTTCCCTAGCTCCATGTATAGGTAAACACAAATTCTCCCTAGAGCAATGGTTCTCACACCACTCCAGGGTCTTTCAGAATCATCTGAGGGCTTGTTAAATACAAGTTGCTGGGCCTCACCCTCAGAGTTTCTCATTCGGTAGGTCTGGAGTAGGGGCCATAGACTTTGTGCTTCTAACGAGTTCCTAGGTGATGCTTGTTATGCTGATCTGGGGACCACACTTTGAGCACCACTGTTCTAGTGGACAGATTAAGAACAAATATGAGCTTAAATTAAAGAAGACCAAATGCACAGAGAAACAAGCCACCCTGAATGAGAGTCAGCAGAATCAGTCACCAATAGAGTTAGATCCCCATGATGTTGATACATTGGAATTATTAGATGCAGAATATGAAATAGTGGTATGAAATATTTAAAGACATAAAGGTAGAATCACAAAAATGAACAAATAACAAGAGACTCAGAAATAACGAGGCATATTTGAAAAAGAGCTCATAATTTTTTTAGAAATGAAAAGCATAATTGTTAAAATGAAAAATTCAAGGGATGGGTTAAACAGCAGATAAGACTGCTAAAGAGAGAATTTGTGAACTGGAAAATAGATCTGCAGGAATTCATTCTCACATGCCCACTCATTCACTCTTCCAGTAAACATATAGTGCCTACTATGTGCCAGGAGGTGTGCCAGGCCCTGGGATTACAAAGATGAACAAAGACCTACCCTTGAGTTGTTTATCAGCTAGTGGGGAAATCAGTCATATATATATATACTGAAAAGTACAATAAAGTATCCTGAATGCCATATTAGATTTCTCTTCAAAATCCATGGTGGCACAAAGGACAGAATAGTCAACTCTTTTTTCAGGCATCAGGAATGGCTTCTTGTAGGAGGTGACCTCATGCAGTTAAGATAAAATCCAAACTCCTTCCCAGTCCCCCTTTATAATCTGCTTCTGCCTGTCTCACCCCAGCTGCATCTCATGCCTCTCTCATCCTCACTCACTGTGTTCTGGCCACATGGGACTTGTTTGGTTTCAGTAATACTCTAACCAGCTCTGTCTGTTATGGTCATGCATTACATGTGGCACTTGAATTATGAGCACTTGAAATATGACTAGTCCAACATTATGTAAGTATAAAATATCCACCAGATTTTGATGACTTAGTTCCAAAAAATGAGTGTAAAATATCTCATTATAATAGTGCAAACATGCTTTTATATGTTGAAAAGATAAAATTTTGGATATATGGGGTAAAATAAAATATATTATCAAAATTAACGTCACCTTTTTTTTAATATTTTTTCTGTGATTATTGGAAAATTTTAAACTACACAAAGGGCTTGCTTATATTTCATTGGACGAAGCTGCCCCAGGCTCTCTTTCTCCCCACCTCAGGGCCTTTGCATGTGCTATTTCTGTGACTTGCAGCGTTCTCCCCTTCCTCTTTCTCTGGCAGGCTTTTTCATTCTTTAAATGTCAGCTTAAAGTCATGTTCTCTTTGACCACCTTACCTAAATTAGGTTTCTACTATTTTTCTCTAGTTCAGTACTGTGTAAGTGCCAGCTTATTGCAGTTGGCACTTATTTTGCCTGTTTCCTTGCCTGTTGTCCATCTCACCCACTGGAGTCTAGCAAACAAGCCGTAAGCCCCAGGAAAAGTGGGGCCCTTGCCGGTCTTAGTCTCCCTGCCCCCCAGTATCTGGCACGTTGTATGAGCGCAGCGTGGACTGAGGGAACACATTCACCACCAGCCCAGGGCCTGGAGTCAGGGGAGGGTGGTCCCTGACATGGTTTCTCTCTGCCGGCCTGTGGCCAGGCTGTGGAGCGGCTGATTCACCCCCAGCTCTGCGAGCTGTGCATAGAGGCCCTGGAGCGGCACGTCATCCAGGCTGTCAACTCCAGCCCTGAGCGAGGCGGCGAGGAGGCCCTGCATGCTTTCCTGCTCGTGCACTCCAAGCTGCTGGCCTTCTACTCCAGGTGAGCCTGAGATCCCATTGCCTCTCACCCTTGCCCTTTCTTGCTCCCTGTGCCTGGAAACCACTGCCTCCCTAGCCAAGAAAACCTTTAAGACCCGCCTCTTCTGTGAAGCCTTCCTGGATTCCTCAATTTTTCAACCCTTCTTGGCTTGCTCTTTTCACTGAGGCATGTCTTCCTGGAATTTCACTGTCTGAGAGTCTAAATTTAGAACTTTATATGCTGTTGATGCTGTTAGTACTCCCTGGCTGTTTCTCATTGATAACTTTTTTTACACTATTTTGTTTTATTGTATAAATTGTTGGATTAATTTGCCTTTCTCCGAAAAGGACTGTCATTTGACACATTTGTAAACTCCTCAAGGGCAGGGAGCATGCTTTAGACTTCCTTAGCCCACCTGCCCCTTGGTTCCCTGCCACCCCCAGGAATGGAGGGCCTCAGTTGCCTGCTAACACACTGCCTGTTCTCCTGTCTCCACAGCCACGGCGCGAGCTCCCTGCGCCCAGCAGAACTCCTAGCCCTCATTCTCCTGGTTCAGGACCTCTACCCCAGCCAGAGCACAGTGGAGGATAACGACACTCAGGTCCTGGGCAGCCCTCTGGGCAGTGGGAGGCCAAAGCGGGATGGCTCAGAAAGCCAGCCTGGGGAGTAGGGGGCAGGCTGCCTGGAGAGGCCTGTGGCTGAGCACTACTTTTCTTGGCTGCTGCTCTTAGATATGAGGGGAATTCTGGAACACAGGGGTAGTGGGTTCAAGTCAGAGTTTTAGTTTAGGAGTCAGTTCTGATTTGAAACGGCTTCACTGCTTAGCTGGCGTGTGATCTGGGCGAGTATTGGCCCCTCTGAGCCTCACTTCCCTCTCAGGGTTGTGAGGGATAAAGGAGACAATTTCCATAGCGCCTGGCAGTGCCTGGGCTGTGGTGAACATGCAGCATTAGCCATGGCTGTGTCACCATCATCATTGCCATCGTCGTCATGGCAATAGTGGTGGTTGGGATGCCAGTTTCTGGAATTTCGGTGGTTCTGGGAAAAGAATAAACCTTGTGGAATGGCAGCATCTCTGGAAAGCTTAGGACTGTGCACTCAGGGCAGTGTGGGGCACAGGTGGTGGGTGTGAGGGACCAGCCTGGCCCTCTGCTCGCTGACAGCTCTCTGTGAAGGGCTGGCAGTAGAGGATGGCGGGAGGAGCTTGGTCCGACAGGTTCTGACCTGCTTCTCTGCTGCCCAATCCCAGCGTTCCCCACGGAGGCCCCAGAGCAGCCAGAACATTCCTGTGCAGCAGGCCTGGAGCCCTTCCTCGGCAGGCCGGCCCAGGGGCAGTTCTGCGGAGATGGTTCATTCTGGGTGCCGGGAGGGAGGAGAGGGGAGCGTCTCCCCAACTCGGGTGCCCAGTCCTCGCCCACCCTTCCCAGGAGGGACGGCAGGTCTGAGGTGGAGCCCTCAGCCTGAGCTGCCCTTTTCCTCCTAGGACCCCGACAGCTTCTCGCTCCCCGAAGAGTACTTCACACCAGCTCCTTCCCCAGGCGAGCAAAGCTCAGGTGAGGATGCAGCCCCAGGGTTCAGGGGACCCCCATGCTGTGGAAGGGCCCACGGACAGATGTGCAGACTCTTAGAAGTTTCCCTCCCCCAGGGCACAGGATGGAGTCTGCAGCCCCCCGTCTTCCCTGCCGGCCCCAGCTTGAGTTCAAGGACTATTAAGACCACTCAGCTGATTCCTTAGGCTTTTCATGGCAAGTTGATTGCCCATGAATATTCATCAGTCATATGTGTATACTCTGCCTCATGGTTCTTTTTTTTGTTATTAATCAAGTAATAAGTAATCAATAATTACTTAAGTAAAGTAATAATTGTTTGATTTCAAATGCATTGTTTTAGAATATACATATCCAGTCTCCACAGTTTATATGTTACCTGTTTTTCCACTGTAGGTAAACAGTAAAAAGAAACTCAAAATATATATAATCTTGTTAACAAAAAAATAGACATAGATAAACCAAATCCCAGGCTGTTGTCACAGTGAATGAGCATTATTTCATCTGGCTCTGAGCTCCTTGGGAGAAAGGATGGTGCTTATGGTTCACATCGTCTGTTAGAAGAGAGAAGGCCAGGGTTTCGGGAGGAGAAGCTTCTCAGGGACTAAGTTTTGAAAGGAATTTACTGTGCAGTTTTCTTTAAACCATTGGTTCTTAGCCCTGGTCGCACATTAAAATTAGGTCCTTGTCACTGTGTCTGGGGCATGGGTAAAAAGGCTTTAAAATGTCCCCATGTGAGTCCAGCGCAGCCTGCAGGAACCCTGCTCTGTCAGGTCCGGGTGAGAGCTGTGTGTTGGGATCACCAGGGGAGCTTTAGAAACTACAGAAGCTGGGCCTGTGCCCCGAGATTCCGACTTAACTGGTCTGGGGTATGGCCTGGGCACCAGGATTTTAAAAGATCTCCCTGTGATCATCGTGTGCAGCCCAGGTGGAAACCACCAGCTTAGGTGTTCTTAATGTGAAGTCCTTGGGTGTGCTTCACGGAATCTGGGACCCCTGAGAGCATGTGCCAGCTCATGTATGCTCGGACATTTTTCTGGGGAGAGGGTCCCTGGCTTTCCTCAGCCTCTCTAAGTACTCCATGAGCCAAAAACACATTGAGAAGCCCTGCTTTTGGGTCCTCTCTGAAGTCCTTTCTCCTCTTCTTACCCGCATCGTCCCATCTTCCTCCAGGCCCTCTCCCCTACCCGTTAGTTTTTTTCTGCCTGAGAGCTGTGAAGAATGCCATTCATTCCACAGTGTCCGAAACTCACAACTTAAAAATGTACAAATGGTTTGAATTACATTCATCCATTTGTAAATCAGGTGTTTGACACTTAACACGTTTCCCCCAGAGAAATATGATTATAAATGATGGCTATTTGCAATGAAATATAAGAGAGATTAATATTATTACAATCATATAATATTTCAGGTATGTAGTGGGTTCAGTACGTTTTTGGGCACTATACTAGGAAGGAAATCTAGCTCAATGGCTTGCACATAGCAGGTGCTCAGTAAAAGTTTTCCAAGTGAATGAGCAAATGAATGAATGAAAGAACAGGGAAATGTAGACTGTGCTGCTCCACCCCACACAGAAGTGCCCTTGCCCCTGCCTGGTGCTGGGGGCTGCTGACCCAGCACAGCTGTCTGTGCTCCACCCTCCCCTTTCTGACAGCCCCGTTATTGACATTGTCACCTTTTATCATTTCCTGTCACCTGCAGGCAGCACCATCTGGCTGGAGGGGGACACCCCACCCAAGGATGAGTCCCACATACAGGTGAGTTCTTCTGGGGCAGGGGGCTCTGCCTGTGCTCTGGCTGACCTGACACGCTGCTGTCAGCACTGGGGACCCCAAGGGCCCTGCCTCCAGGATGACACCCCCTTTGTCTCCTGGGGCCAGAGCTGGGGGTGGGGGCACCTTGCCCCTTACCCTCCCCCAGGGGCTGACCAATCCCCACCCTCCTCCTTATTGTTGGGAGTGAAAGTCAAACTTTTTAATTTTTTTTTTAATATGAGAACATAAATATATTCAATTCAGAAAAATTAGAAAAATACAAAAAGTAAAGTATTGAAACCAGAAAGAAAATCACTCAATTCCACCTCCAAATTAACATTTTTGCTGGATCTCTCTAGTCTTTTTCCCTAGGATTTATACACAGGTGTGTGTGTGTGTGTGTATGTCTCATACATATATCTAATATATCCATACATATTCTTCACCAAATTTGGATCATAATGTATTTCATTATAATTTTTTCTTTAAACATTTTTCCATTTACTAAGCATTCGTCAGTGGTGGTTTTTAATGACTGCACAGGAGTCTGTCACATGCATGTTATTATTTGTTAAGCAGAACCACAGAGTTGACTAGTACATTGTTTACAGGTTTTTGCTGTTATACATAACACTGAAGTGACATCCTTTTTTAGAAAGTTTTGTGCCATCTTTAAAGATTTCCTTAATTTTCCAGTTTTCCCCACTAAAGACTTTCCTACTCAGATCCCTGCAGTCACACACTCTCTAAGGCTGGAGTCTCGCTCATTTAGTCACTCTGTGCCTCAGTTTCCTCACCAGGAAAGTCTGAATGGCCGAGGGTGACTGAAATGCCTTTACCTAATTGAAGGTGTGGCAGGAGAGTGTCTTCTTTCCCATCCACTGCTGTCGGTTTTCTCCTACCTTCTTGGTGCCTTCTTTACCACCCACCCCTGGATCCCCCATCCTTTTCCCACCACCCCAGCTTGTCATCCAGTCTGACCCTGGGCTGGAAAGGCCTAGACAGACATACAACAGAACCAGAGCTGCTAGGACCATTGCAGCTGAGTACAGGGATTTCAGAACTGGGATTTCTCAGAGTTAAAACTCATATTCTTTCAGGGTTCACGAAGAGAACAGCAAATGGGCAGCTGGATGGGGCCACTTTTGGCAGCTAGATGGCTCTCCCTTCCCCACCTGCCTCTAACAGCTCCTCCTGCCCCTGTAGATAGCTGAAGACATCCTCCAGACACTGGTTCCTCAGTCCCCGGTGGCCTCCAGCCCCAGAAGAATTTTCCTGGAAGCCCATGTGAAAGACAGCCTCTGCCCCACAGTGCCCCACACCATGTACTGCCTGCCCCTGTGGCCAGGCATCAACATGGTGCTCCTGACCAAGGTGGGAGAGCCCTTCGCCCCGCCCGGCTGCGCTCAGCACCTGGACCCCACCCCACTGCATGCCCCGTGCTCTTGTCCTCAGAGCCCCAGCGCCCCGCTGGCCCAGGTTCTGTACCAGCTGCTGGACGGGTTCTGCCTATTGGAGAGGAAGCTGAAAGAAGGACAAGAGGCTGGGGGCGCCCTGCGGTCACACCCCCTCGTAGGTGATCTACGCCAGAGGATGGACAAGTTTGTCAAGAATCGATGGGGACAGGAGATTCAGGTGAGACCTGGACCCCGGGATACACCCACCCTCGGAGGAGAAGAGGCAGATGCCAGGAAGCAGGGCCCGTTCAGTCCAGAGCTTCTGGGTCCCATCCCTGCTGCGCCATAGGTGCCTGACCTTCATTTTCCCCTTTATGAAATGATATAACAAAAACTTTAAATCTGCCCTTAAAGTTGGTGGAACATTCTCAAGTGCATTTGACGGAACACAAATTCTAATATCCATTTTATAGACAAGGAAACTGGGGCTTAGATAAATGGTGACTTGGCCGAGATGACTAGGCTGATGAGTGGTGGAGCCAGAATCTGAATCCAGCCTTTGGGCCTTAGGCCAGGGACCCTCACGGGGTGTCCTCCACAGGCAGCGAGGCCATCACCCATGGCTGTGGTGGAGAACCCAGTGGGCCTGGGAGCCTGGAGCCCAGGTGGGGAGCTGAGTGCAGAGCCGCAGAGCAGCCGTGAGCCGTGGGCAGCGGCACTTCCCAGCGTGCCAGCTCACGGTGCAGATGGGTGCCTAGAACAGCATTCAGAAAGGAGGGCACCGATGGTGTAGGCAGCAGAGGCCGCTTCTTGCAACTAGTTGTACTTGATCTGTTCAAGGACCGAGAGCCCATTGTGGCTGGAGTTCAGGTTGGTCTGAAAATGGCCAGAAGGATTGGAGGGGGCAGAGCAAGTGACTGAGCCCCTGGACCCCATCTCATTCTCTGGAGAGTTGGAAGGCAGCTCAGTGGCATGCAGGGCCTTGTGGCATCGCAATGACACCCATGCTGGAATGCGAAGTTCTCCTTTAAGGAGCTCCTGCTAGGGGGCCAACTGTACCCCGGCCCCAGCCCTGTGCTCGCTCTCCCTTGAGGCACTTCCTTGTCACTCAGCCATGGTTAGTTTACCCAACTGTGCCCATGTGGACATGAGCCCCAGTGCCCAGCCCAGCGATCGGCTCACACAAATCGTTCTTTAAGTGAACTCCTGCCCAGGGAGTAGAATGCTGGGGGCAGCAAGCAGAGAGCTGGGGGTGCAGAGAAGCCAGCCAGGCTGTTGAAGGCAGATTGTGCTGAGCCTAAACCTGGAGCCAACTGCAGGCCTGGTGCCCTCTCACAGCCCCGATGTGGGAAGGGGCCTCCCCTGGGCCTCTCCGCAGCTGACCTATCACCTGTCCTCCTCACAGAGCACCTGGCTGGAGTTTAAGACCAAGGCCTTCTCCAAAAGCGAACCAGGATCATCCCAGGAGTAAGTGATGGGCTCTGGGGACAAGGGGCGAGTCATTTGGGCAGAGGGGCTGTGTCCCAGGGAGACCACGTTTCCCCCAGGTCAAGAGGGAGATGATGCTCCAGAAGGAGCTCATCTGTGAAAAGGGGCCCTGGGGAAGTGGGGTCCAGCCTGTTGGGGAGCGGAGAGGTTAGAACTTAGGAGCAGGGGTGCAAGGGCCCAGCACTGCAGTCGAAAGAGCCATGCTCCAGCCCACCTTCAGCACGGGCTTGGCGTGACCTTGAGCAAGTCACTTCCCCTCACTCCCTGGTACACGGGATTCCACATGTTGGGACACTGCCTGCTGGCTCAAGGAGAAAAGCTGTTGTGTTTGATCAGCTGTGTCTGTGAAGGACTGTGGGGTCCTGGGGCTCCCCTGGGTCCCTCCGTGCCCTGACGCTGTCCTCTCGGGGTGGCCAGGCTCCTCCAGGTGTGTGGGAAGGTGAAGCGGCAGCTGTGCACCATCTACCGTCTGAGCTTCCTGACCTCGGCCCCGGGCAGGGGGGGCCCGCGCCTGCCACAGCACCTGCTGGCTCCAGCCCAGGGGCACCTGCAGTAAGTCAGGCGAGGCCACGCGGAGAGCGAAGCAGGCGAGGGAGGGACGGACGACGGCCGCGTCTCACGCAGCCTGTGCCTCCCCCGCAGAGAAAAGCTGGCCGACTGGAAGGACTTTCTGTTGGTGAAGAGCAGGAGAAACGTCACCTTGGTGTCATATCCTGATGCCTGAATCCCGAGCTAGTCCAGGAAAGCCTCTCCTGTTGGGGTGAGGGAGAATACCCCTCAGTGTCTTTTCTCTGAGGAAAAATGGCAGGAGGTAGTGTCCCACGAGCCTTGTCCTTAGGAATGCTCTAAGCTGAAATTTGAGAAATCCCTGCTATGTGTCCTAAAGTTAATTCATAAGCACCTTGGAGATCCTTTACGACGGTGCTTCCCAGCTGGCACGTGAGTAACTGTGGTCTGGTAGCTCTGACAGGGCGCGTAACCTCCTTAGAGCATCAGTGCACGGCAGAATGTCAAGGCTCTGAGAAGTCCCGTGGCAGCTGTGCTCATTCCTGTTTAAAAACACGTGTCTGGCTCGTTTTACCCTTTTATTATGGAACACTAGTTTTATTGAATACTGATTTTCCATGGACCTTTAAATAAAGCAGCTTTTCCTCTATTAAAATCTCTAAAGGGTCAGCCCTCACGTCTGCTGAAATTTCTGCCTTAGGAGGCAGGTGAAAGGGTTGCCAGAGGACCTCTTAGCCATCAGCACTGCCCTTCCATGGGTATCTGTTCCACTCTCAAGTGGATCCCTTTCCACCTCTCTGGATGGAGGCTGGAGATATACAGTGTCGTGATGAGGTGTGGAGGCTCAGCCATCAGCTGTGCTCACTCATCAGCTAAGCAGCTCCCCTCTCAGCAGCCTCGCCGTGTGTACAATTTAAATTCATCCCTTACAAAACAATAAGATATGAACATGACATGTTCCTGTAGGGTCTAGAACTGCCCGTTTTAAATGTGCACGTGTCACGGATTTTTGTGCTTGAGTCTTAGAACTGCTCAAGGCTGGGAAGTTTGGAGGTAGAAAGAGATGTGAGGATGCAGGGATACTGGGAGATGGAGCGAAATGGAAACCCATGGGGAGGAGGGTTGGGGGACATGCCTGGCCCCGCCAAGTCCGCTGCTCCGCAGAGCTGGAAGCCAAGATGCAAACAGCACCTTCCCTGCCTCCTGGCTCTGTAAACACCTTAACTCAGACCTTCACCTACCTAGAAGACTTCCCAGGCTTGGTGCACTTCATCTACGTGGACCGCACAACTGGGCAGATGGTGGCGCCTTCCCTGAGCGTCAGTGAAACGACTACATCAGAGCTGGGCAAGGGGCCCCTGGCTGCTTTCATCAAAACCAAGGTAACCCCTGCGTGGCCCGTGCCCTCTTCACCGCCTGAATCCTGCCCAGGAACAGCCGGTCCCTCTGTCCTCTAGGCTCCCCTATGGCTCAGGTCACGTCCCCACATCACCCCACACTGCATGCTTCTGTCTTCACATGCACTCGTGTGTCCTTAAGAAAAGTGGCTTTTCAACCTGACGCCAGGGGCACAGCACCCAGGGCTGAGCGGGCCACGTGGACATTAGCTCTGACCTTCCTGGGTATTAGTGGTAACGTGCCTGAGACCAGCAGAACAGCCTGAGCAGCGAGGCCAGGACGGAAACAGCCAGTGCATACCTAACACAGAGCCTGGCAGAAATAACTGCTCAGCAAATATTTGTAGAATTAACTAAAACAGAAGAAATACAAATAAATCAATTTGGGTAGCAGAGTTTAAAACTAGGTGGTTTCTGCTAAGGAAATCTCTGGGGGTTCTTTTATATTCTCCTAATTTAACTGATTCATTCTTTATGGCAAACTAGTATTTTTGCTTGGGGATGGTGGTGCTACCTCTGCCACTTTCTAAAAAATTACGTTTAATTTTTTTTCCTTTTTTTAAATAAAGTGTACCATATGGTATAATGGTTAAAATAAGACTTGATACAAGGCCCTCTCATTAGCCATGGGGCCTTGAGCATTACTTGTTCTAAGTTTCCTCTTCCTCATCTGTAAAAGGGGATAATAACACTATGTTGTAGAATTGTCATGAAGATTATGTGAGATGATGCGTGCAAAATATTTAGTGCAGTGTGTAGCCCATAACACAGATATACTTCATTGAGCATTTATTGATACCATCAGCATCTCCTCCATCCGCCTTGCCGCCACGGTGGTCATTATCTTCTGGGTACCTTGTTTCCCATTGTTTTCCTGGGCACATTTTCTGTAGTTGAGATGATTCTCTGTATGCAGTTGTGTTTACCGCATTTTCATTTCACATCATATCAGACACATTTCCTCAGGTCATTAATTCTTTATAAACATGATTTTTTAACAGCTTGTAATAGTCCATCATGTGAATATAACAATTTACTCAACCATTTCCCTGATGTTGGACATTTAGATAGTTTCCAGGCTTTCACTACGATAAATAATTCTGCAGCACACACCTTTGCACATCCATCTCTGTCCTTGTTTCTGATTGTTTCCTCAATATGGATTCCCAGAAATGGAATTACTAAATCAGACGGGGAATGCTTTTAAGGTTATTGATGCAGGTTGTCAGATTGCTTTCCTGAAAAGGATGGCAAATCCACGTATTTTTTCCAGATTGAATTAGATACTGCATTGTGATCAGGTTTGGAGTGAATCATGTATCCTCCCACCCAGCTGTTCTGAGAGCACCCACCCCTGAGAGATGGGGAGAGTCGCAGGCAGTGTCAGGAAGCCCCTGCATTGGGTGGGAGAAGGTCGCAGAGGAGATCCAAGGTGCCTTCTCCCCTGGGTCACTGTGTGCCCTTGCTGTCACCTTGGAGCGGAGGACACACCCGGATCAGCATGCTCTGTGTGTTCAGACACACTTCACCAACACCTCCCTGGCCGGGACAGCAGGAGGGGTTCCAGGGGCTCAAGCCTTGGTCTCCTGTCGTGTCTGTCAGTGTCCCTGCCTCCTTTCTGGCTTGACTCATCAGTTTACTAATCTATGGCTCATATGTGTAGTACATTTAAGTTATACAAAGTATTTTTGCATATATTTTATCCTCACATTGTCTGTGGAGTGGTAGTCCTGTCCATCTGTCTGTGCGTCCATCCATCCATCCATCCAATTAAGGTTTAGACAGAGCACCAGGTACCAGGCAGAAGAGCTACAGAGGCTCTGGGCCTCCAAGAAGCTCCTCATCTAGGAGCTTTCCTTCCTTGCCGCCAATCTTAGGGAGTCAGGGGTGGGCGCTGTCCCCACGGTGGGGAGAGGGCCCTCCCAGGCAGGTGGAGGCTGGTGATGAGTGCCCTCTCCTCCTCTCCCCAGGTCTGGTCTCTGATCCGGCTGGCACGCAGGTACCTCCAGAAGGGCTACACCATGCTGCTGTTCCGGGAGGGGGACTTCTGCTGCTCATACTTCCTGTGGTTCGAGAATGAGATGGTGGGTGTGACCAGCTCCCCAGGGCTGGACAGTCCTGAGATGCTCTCCTTTCACACACCTCTCGATTCCCTTCTGAATTGTGCTCAGTCTGTCCATCTCTTCATCTCTTCTTATCCCTGGCAGAATGACAGGTAAGCACAGCTGGGTGGGACCCAGAACCGACAGGTCCCCTTCTCACGTGGGCCATTTGGCTTTGCCTGGGATTTCCTCCGCCCAGCCATCTGACTACACCATGTGTTGTTCGAGGCCACATCCAGGTAAACAGGAACAGATCGATCCCGCCCCCTGTGGGAGAGGCACTCGAGCCACATGTGTCATCAGCTTGTGTCATCAGTTGAGCTTCACCACTGCCAGCTCCCTGTCTATAGTGTAGCCAGCCTGCCTAGGGTGAAGCTGCTGTGTGGTCCCCGTGCTTGTGTCCCAGCCTGCCCTTGTTCCTCTAGACCCCACTGTCCCCACAGTGTAAGCACAGCAATGAGAGTTTCCCATCTGTGTCCCCTCCCTCCCTCTCCTTCCTGCCTGTTTCTCATTTGCTTTCTCCTCCCTTGTCAACTTCGGTTGTCATTCCAGCTTGCTAAGGACCATTCATTGCCTGTAGCCCTCACCCTCCCCAGTCCCCTACTCCTGTCCCCTCCCCTCTCGTGCCCTGCCCTCTCTGCTGGTGGCAGAAGCCCCCTGCCCTCCTTGCTTCATCTGAAGCCTTCCCACAGTGCCATGTAATTGTTGGAGTCTTTCACTGCCATCCTCTCATCCAGTCCTCGCGACACCACGTGATGGTGGGGCAGGTATTGTCCCTGTTTTGCACAAGGAAACACTGATGCTCTGGGAGCTCAGACACCACGGCCAGGGCCACAGAGGCCAAACATGATGAAGCCAGAACTCAGGCACAGCTCTCCTGGTCCCTGCTTCCCACTGTACCAGCCCCTCAGAAGTGCCTAGGATGTGCTTATGACAGAAATGCCAAGACGTTCCTTTGACCTTTTCCCTTCACTTCTAGGGAGACAGGACTGTGTGTGCTTGGTTGGCCCCACAGGACAATGGAATAACTAGAGTGTGGGGTGGGGGGACCCAGGTTTGCTGCTGGGTGCACCTCCCATAGCCCATGCAGCTCTGGACGGGGCACTTAATGCTGCCGAGTCCATCTCAGCCACAGTGGGACATAGTAGAGCCGAGGTGAGCACGTAACTGGGAGCACCATGACTGCGTCTGACACACAGTAGGTGCTCAGCAGGTCTAAACCCTCTTCCCTACCTTGTTCCTTCAGAGCAGAGACTTGGCCTTTGATAACGCATTGCTATTCCAGAAGGCCCACATGGCACTTGCCAGGCACTGTGCTTGAAACCTGATATGTTTATCTCCTATGTTCATGAGGTGCTTGTTATCCCCACTTTACAGATGAGAAAACAAGGTCCCCTGTTTTCCAAGGCACCAAGCATACCTAGCACAGCTGAGCCGGCCTCGAACCCAGTGGGTCTCGCTGAAGCCCAAGTTTCATCCATCATACCCGCTGCCTCCCCGTTCTCCAGCCCCCCTTCCTCTTTCTGCAGGGCTATAAACTTCAGATAATCGAGATGCCCATCCTTGCCGATGACTCAGCTCCCGTCAGCATGCTGGGAGGAGACTACTACAGGTGATGCTGACCCCAAGGCTGTTGGGAAAATGGGTACAGCAAAGGTTGGGTGATAAGTGCCAGCTCCCCTTTCGAGGAGCAGCGCCTCCCATCAGGGATGCCCTACCCCAGGAAGCTAGAACCCTACCTTAGAAGCTCCTCACAGCCTGGCCCAATGTTATGGGAGAGGAAGCAAGTTGAAAACACATTTTGAGTTTCCGCTGATTTTCTCTGTTCACACGATCTTGGCGGCATCTAGAAACGTCTGTGCTTGGGCCTTAGAAGAACTCCCCTCTGGCTCTGTGGTCCCCTCTGCTAGAACAATGCTGCCTGCAGCAGACCTGCCATGAGGCTTGAAAACCCAAAGGGACGGACAGTGGCTTGGGGCTGAGAGGGCTCACAGAGGGGTGGGGGAAGTCCTCTCGGGCCCAGGAGCCAAGGGCCTGAGGAAGTGGGCATCATGGGAGAGGGCGTCGCAGTGCTCACGTGGTGTCAGGTGAGGTCCCTGGCGTGGGGAGGGCAGCAGTGGCGCAGCAATGGCCTTGTTTCTGAGCCCAGTCCTCCTTGTCTCCTCCTCCCAGGAAGCTCCTACGCTACTACAGCAAGAGCCACCCGGCCGAGGCCGTCAAGTGCTATGAGCTGCTGGCCCTCCACCTGTCGGTCATGCCCACAGCTCTGGTGGTGCAGCAGGCGGGGGAGCTGGCCCGGCGCCTGTGGGGGGCCTCCCAAGTCCCCGTGCTCTAGGGCAGGGCAGACTGACCCGGTGTACTGTGCCTTTGTACCCTTGTCCCCCAGAGCCAGGAACCCCCTACCGCCAAGCTTGCAAACATTTCCTCATTGCAAGAGCCTCCTGCTCTCTACAGTTACCATCTTGAGGCAGGGACAAGAAACCCACCTAGGCCACCCTCATGTGGGGTAACAAGCAAGCCTCCAAGTCCTTCCCTCTGGAGGAAGAGGGAGACCAGGGAGTTCCCTATTTGTCTCCTGGTTTGTCCCCAGTCTGAACACACTCTCCCTCCTTTCCGCTGAGTGGAAAAAACTCCCTCAGGAAGTTATTTCCCTCTCCAAGTAAAAGGGGCTTCATTGACTGGGTTTGAATTCCAGTTCTGTCACTTCCTCTCTGTGACTGTATTTAAAGTGTTAACACGGACCTCACAGGGTGGCTGTGCAGGTTTTGGGGCAGGTGGTTGGTGCTCAATAAATGCTGGTTATTGGTATTCCACCCTCCACACACCCACGCGGCTGAACCCCTTTGTTGGTGGGTAAGCCCTTGCTAAGTTCCTCGTTCTTCCTGGTCCTGCTTGATTCTGTCCTGGGACTGTGCTTTGAGCCTGATGCCCTGGTCCCACCCCAAAGAGGCCCTTCCTTTCCTTCAAGAGGCCAACCTTGGGAGGAACAGAGCTGCGAGGAGGCAGAGCCATACCTTGGGCTGAGATCCTCAGGAGGCAGTGGTGACAACTGGATCCGTGTTCCTCCTCAACTTCATGATTTTATGGGTGGAAGTTAAAGAGACAAATATTGATTGTAAAAACTACAGAAGGGCACAAAGAAAAAGAGAAATCATCATAAGCCCACCACTTAAGTTTTGGACATGTTTTGGATGACTTTTGTCACCTAATATTTTCCCTTAATTTTTAACAGCTGCATGCTGTGACATCCCCCTCATTTGTCAACATTAATAACACTGAAGTGAACATCCTGAATCGGATTTTAGCAGAGAGATTGACACGTGGTGTAAGCCACATCCACAGTATGTGAAGGGGTATTTGGGTCAAGAGTAAAGGGAACCCCAGAAAGCCCTCTTACTCAATACCATCTTTTCCACATATTCTTCTGATTTTGAGATTCATTTCTGATAGGATTCTGTAACACTGGCAGAGGTGACAGCAGTACGAAAATTCTTAACTCCTAGGGTGTTTGGTGGTTTTGTTTTCTTGTTTTCCTATAAGGAGAATGGTCTCCTACATTAGGGTAGAGAACAAAGGGGCTCCTAACTCAAGACAGGCCGCAAGTAAGAAAGCACGTTAGCTGAAGATATTTACAGATGTGATCTTTAATCCTTGAGGAGTCTTGGGAAATGGGGAAGAGGCCAAAAGACAGAAATGTCCAGGCCTTCAGAAGAAAATGGTGAACCCAGAAAATTACAAACTAGTGAACTTGCTCCCAAGCCCTTGCAAGATTCTGCAGCAGCCTGTTAAGTAAGTGCATGCTGTTTTAAGCATTTAGGAGAGGACAGGCAGCTTCTCTGTGGGCCCCAGGGACACATGTGGCACTTCCAGCAGTTTTGCCAAAAGCCATGGCGCTCCCGGGGCCTGGGGCCAGCGGGCTCCCTGTGCTGAGGGCAGTCCGCCTCCAACTGGGTCAGACACGCCAGCCTACAGGGCTGGAAGGACGGGAATGTTCTCATTCCTCACTGAGAAGCAGGACAGCACAGGGGACGAGAAGTCTTTGGAGTGGAACTTCCTGGGCCTTTTCTGGTTCCACTCCTCTCCAAGCCTCAGGTCCCTCACTTGTTGAGCTGCACTGATTATTTTCCTGAGTCCTGGAGGCCACACCAACCTCCTCTGGGTGCCTCTGCCCAGTTCAAGCTGCACGAGGAGCTGGGAGCACTGACTTCTAGTGTCTCAGCCATGGCATCCAGCCAAGTGCGCCGGCGGCTGAGCTCCTCCTCTCTTCCCGCCCTCTACCTGCTCCTCCCTCTGCCTGGGGCAACACAGAAAGCTGGTTACCAGCAAGTTCCTGGCCTTCTGCTCAGCCTGGGACAAAAATGGCTGCTAGAGGTGGGGGTCTCTGCAGGTCCCTGCCTGCCTCTCCCTGCCGAGCTTGGAGACAAGCTCACTCTGAAGCCAGGGGACGCCTGAAGCCTGAATACGATGCAGTGGTGATAGGAGCAGGTAAAAGGGGCTGAGTCAGGGCTGAGGGTTGGGGAAGGCCTGGTGGGACCCCTCCCCAAAGCTCCACTGCTCCCTCTACCTCTGGGCAAAAGCTACCCAGGAGTCTGGGTAGAGTAGAGCTGTGGTAGAAAGCCCCATTCTTGGAGTTGCTTACCGGGAGTTCTGGTGCTGCCTCTGCCATCATCTTGCTGTGTGATCTTGGGCAAATCCTTACCCTCTCTGGGCTTGGGTCGTTGCATCTGGAATGACAAAGGTGGACTAGCCAAGCTCCGAGGTTTCTATGTATCTCCTGTGAAGTTAGCTAGTTCCTACTATGTTCATGAAAAACATGGTATATAAGGATTGGGAAGAAAACATCCCAGGACGAGAGACAAGGGAAATCCAGCCACCCCATGTGCCCTGAGATCTGATTGCTAATCACCCCACCACTGAGGTCATCCACCCCCAAAGGAAACTGGAATCAATCCCTACCATTCGTAAAGGGGATTAGGAGAAACAGACATGAGTACAGAGACCCTATTGCATGTCCGCAGAGGGCGGCAGTCCCCTTTTCCTTTCACATCGGGGGCCTAGGGGGGTCTGCTGCGGTGACCCTGCTACACTTTGCTGACCCCCGACTACGGAGCATCACATTCTGGCTGATAGGTGAGGCTGTGGGGCAGGGACCAGGCCACCTTCGCTCAGGACCATCCATTCACACACAGGGCCCCAAACGTGCTCATATAGAGGGACAGTGGCAGGACTTGAAGGAAAACACTCATACAGCTTTGACGTTGCATCTGTTTTGACTTTTCGCTTTTGTAATGTTCATGAGTTGTCTCTCCAAGGAAAAAGTGTGTGCATATGTGTACATGCATGTGCATGTATTATACATATTGAGATAAAAGATATTAGCACACAATTTACAACTGAAATATGCAATACTCTATTTAAATTCCACACAGCCAATTGATTCTCATCCAATGCTTTCTTTCATTTTTGCCAAACTGAGTAGACAACCTCTGGTTGCAACTGATGAATTATCTGAAAAGAATGTTGTTTGATACTTTTATTTACTTTCAAGAGTAGGAAGAAAGTGAAACAATGAAGATTTAGGTTCAAACTTCACTCCTTCAATGAGTGACTATTTGGCTCAATTGGGTAATATTTTTCAAATACTGGAAGATTATTTCCTCAATTTTTTGTATGACTCATAATGTATTAGCTCTAGGCACAACACACCCTTAAGTCTAAGCTGCATTATTTGCTTTTTCCCCTTCACTTTCTTAAAGGTGACAATCAACAAAACAACAAATCAAGCCCTGATTTGTAGTGTTTGCTGATTTCCATGGTGTAAATTTTCCACCATGTCCTTTTTTCAAGTTACCAAGGTTACGCCACTTAACACAGAGTTGAGAGACACTCACTATATTCGGATACAGAGATGTAAATAATCTTGAAAGCACAGATAATAGTAAAATTTAGGAAAATAATTATGAACCAATGAGTTCTTGGTATTTATTACCTTTGTTTTAAACAAAATCTATTTAATAGTGAGTTTATATAGTTCAATTTTTATATATGTCGAACTGTCAGCTCACAGACTTCCTGAGAATTTGACAGTTGGCTCTCATGAGCTCCTGGGATCTGGCTCCAGCACCCCAATGACTGGAGCCTCAGGAACTGGGAGCACCCCAGGCCTCTCAGCCCCAGAAAAGCCCCTGCTCATCTCTGGCCCTGGAGCCTACCTTGCCATCCCGTAGCTGAGGAGGGCTGACTTTCCAGCATCAGCTGCCTGTCAAATCGCCCACCAGTGTCAGTGAGTGCCGGCCTGGGAGACTTTCTTTGAAATGACATTGATTCTTTAATTGCTAAATGTAACGAGGGATGGGTTGAAGCTGTGTGTACCCTAGAAAAATATACTCTTAAAGTTAATCCATCCCTGTGCCATCCCTGTGGGTGTGGATCCATGGTAAGTAGGATCTTTGGGTGAGTAGGATCTTAAGATGTGACCCACCTAATTCAGGGTGGGTCTTAATCCTCTTACTGGGTGGAGTCCTTTATAAGAGTGAAATTCAGACAAAAAGAGAAAGCCACAGAAGCAAGAAGCTGGAAGCAATGAAACCCAGAAAAGGGAGAGACCAGCAGGCACTGCCATGTGCCTTGCCATGTGGCAGAGGAGCCGGTGATTGCTGGCTGCCAGTCTCAGGAAGAAGGTATTATCTTGATGATGCCTTCATTTGGACCTTTTCACATTTTCAGAACTGTAAGCTTGTAAGCTAGTAAATTCCCACTGTAAAAGCTAATGCATTTCATGTACCTGCTTTGAGCAGCTTGGCAAACTAGAACATAATGTTAAAGGCACTTCAGGCCTGAGAGAGCAACAGAGCTATATCTTCTGGGACAGGGCTTACTCTGAGGCACTGAAGTTACACCTGTACCTGTGAACCACCTTGAAGAGGACCCTGATTTAGTCATTGGACTAAATGTGCCTAAGAATGACCTCAGAGCTTATTAAAATGTACATTCCTGAGTTCCATCCTTGGCGATTAAAATTCTTCAGATCAGAGGTCACTGCTCAGAGTCAGCAGGTCTATCCAGCACTTTGGTGGACTTGATGCAGGTGACAGCTGCCCACACTTTGGAGAACTCATTTAAGAGCACTCCTCTGAAGAGACCAGTACACCTGCTGCTTGAGGACCCTGAAGTCAGATCTGGGATTGGCTGGGCCTGCAGCTTAAGACCCCTTCCATGGGAGAGAAGGCTTGAGAGAGCTCAGCCAGAGCATGGGTGAAGGGAATTTGAGGAGGAGGGTCCTGGGCTGTCAGATCCTCAACCTCTGTCATTTGAGGTCTGTGCATTTGTGGGCCTATGTTTGATGATTAAACTGGGCCCAGTTGCCTGGAAGACTTTATTAGTTTTCTGAGGTTTATAATCAGCACTAATTAAAAGACGAATAGCTACCATTTATTGCAGGCTTGCTAAGGGTCAGGTGTTTACATATGCTATTAGCTCTCCTTCCTGCTACCCTACAAAGTCCACAGCATCCTCTCCATTTTACATGTAAGGAAGCCTGAGGCTTCTGGGGGTTAAGATGACTCACCAAGGACCATATTCTAGTAAATAACAGAAATCATTTTTGAGCCCAAGACTGTCTGCCTTGAATTTGTTGCATGCTTTTGAGAGCAGTGCTTTTCAAACTGCAGGTTGTAATCCATTCAACCAGCCTTAAAAACAAAACCAAAAAAACACTTATGAAAATTCCCAAAAGTACCATAAAAATAGCATATCAACAAGCAATTTTTAAAAATGAGCTATAATAAAATAGAAAATATCTGTGTGCTTATCACATGGTTAGAGTTAACATTAATCCACGAAACGTATGTTTCTGTGAAATACATTTATAGGTGGGGTGTGTGCCAGGTTACAATGTAAAATGCATTTCTTCCTGTGAATCGTGGTTAAAGAGGTTTGAAAAACTCAGGTTTAGAGATTCCTTTAATGGATAAGTTGGCTCAATGACCTCCAGACTTCTGGGAGTCTCTAGGAGGAAAATTTAAAATCAGCTCAGCTATGAAGCTATCCATCAGGTGGGTCACTGCTGCTCTCCTCGGTATGGATATTTGTCAAATTAACAGCTGAGCATTTTATTTGCGTCAACACTGGATTCAGCTTGGTGCTCAGAGAACATAGTTATCTGCTGACATCTTTAAGACTCAGAGCGATCATCTGTCACCAACGGGGAACACGTGCCAAGGGTCACACACGGGCCTGCCTCCTGCCCCCTGAAAAGGACAGGGCCCTGTTTTCTGCCCAGCTGTGATCTCCTCCACCCCCAACAGCTGCATGTTCTCCTGAGAGTAAGAAAAGGAGCAGGTGGGCTCCACCCAAGGGGCTGTTTCCGCAGCATGTGCCTTTGAGTCCTCCTGCATCAGAATTCCTGGGAGCTTTTGAGAAACCAGATTTCAGGTCCCCGCCTCCAGCATGTGCATCAGAACCTCCAGGGAAGGGGGCTGGAATCGTTCCTCAGGTGACTGGGAAGCTGGGCAGAGCTGGAGAGCCGCTCCCCAGCCAGCAGGCTCAGCCTCGAACCTGGGATCCCCGGAGTGGCCCTCCTCAGGAACATAGAGAAAATGCCCACGTTTAAGATTAAATTTGCCCAACCAGCGAGCACCCCTGAGGCACACCTGGTAACTAGCTCACATTGAAGTCGTGTGTGTGTGTGTAATGACTGCATCTTGAAATGTCCGTCTTCATTTTTTTTTTCCACGGGGGATTGGCAAAAGGAAGATCTGTGCGAATCTTGCTTCCTTGTGCCCTGCTGTGCCATGGCGAGCCACACTTAGGCAAAACCAGCCATGCGTGACAGCAGACAGCCACACGACCTATGATCCTCTGGATGGCTGATTACTGAACACACCTGGCAGCCTGCACAGTGGCGTGCCCACTGCCCTTCCCTGCCAAGTAGGCTGTGATGCCCCTTCCCCAAGACACACTCACTTGCCAGTTCCCAGGTAACAGAAGCTGGCAGTGCAAGGCATTGTGGGATAGGTTTCATCTGATGACCATGGGTTTCTCCTTGCCCCTCATGGAGCCACTGACCAGGCCAAGGTGATGGGACTTTTTCAAGCCAGGGCAAAAACCAGGGTTTCCTGATTCCTCATATACCAGGTATTTCATGGTGTGGCGCTGCATCCTGTTCCAGCATCTTAATGTGCTCAAATTGGGGTGGGAGGGAGGTCACCCAAGTTTCGGCTGCCTCTCCAGGGTCCCCATGGGCATGGGGACTGGATGGGTGGCTGTGCTCTTCATGGAACATGTCTGTGTGCCTGCTGACCAGTGCTGCTTTCTCCCCTCCCTTTCTCACCACAGGACACAACGGGCTGGTGGCTGTGAGTACCTCTGCCCCTGGCCCCCTTCCCTGCCCCTGGGCATGTGGCTGTCAGCTCACCGAGGGGGGAGTGTGAGGAAGTAGGCAGGAGAACAGCAACTGGGGGAAGGGGGAAGCAGGCTGGTCCACACCCTGCCCCTGCGCTGACCAAGGGCTGGGGAAATGTGAAGTTAAGGAGAACTTTGGGGCTGCCCTTCCCCCCTTTCCTTCATGGACATGAAATTATCCCCCCTGGTCTCTGGGAGCTCCAGGGAGCTTTCAGAAGTAAGATAATGACAGGTGGGAAAATGTGTAACTGACAAGCCTAGGAGACATGTTGGAGCCTGGGGATCAGGCAGTGAGGCTGGGTGGTCGTGGTGTGTAGAGACCTCTGGAGTGCAGAGCAGCTACAGGGACCAAAGTGTACCCTGGAGACAGCGAGGAACCCCAGGCTGGCAGAGGAAGCAGGAGCCCTGCCCCCAGCACGGCTGGCTTCGAGTTCCCAAGCTGAGTTTGGTCACAGTTACCCTAGGTCTGTGCTTCTCAAACCCAAGTCTGTGTGGTCCTGGGAGGCCATCGCATGTGCTAGGGGGTATTCAAGGCCATACAACAAATATGGGACATCTTCCCAAAGCAGTGGCAGCTCTAGCATAGCCATGCAGGAGGTCCCGGGGAAGGAGTGAGTGCTTGCTAAGGGACTTACATTAAACCTTAATGCTTGACCTGACTTACCAATTGTAACATGGGTTCATCCTTCAGCTCTGCCACTTTTTATCTGTAAAGATTAATGCAAGTCATTTAGCATCTCTGAACCTCAGTAAAATGAGAATTATAGCACCCATCCTCCCAGATCTATTCTGAAGGTTATAGATAATTGGCTTCAAGGATCTGGCACATACACTTTGCACAAATGGTAGCTCTTGTTATTGGAAGTTTCCAACCTAAGGAAGGCTAGCGTCAGTGTCCTTCAACCAAATACCAGCAGGGACACACGTGCAGTCAAACAAGTTTGGTTTCTTACTCATTGCAGTGAGGGAGACCACATACCCTGGGGAGTGGGGGGAGGGGGGAGTCACAATAAGAGGGTGTAGAAAGAACCCACTGGAGGATTTGGGCTTTGGTTGGGGTTTGGGGGGAGGATCTAAGGAAGTGGAGGTTCGCGGTAGATTGGATGCTGTCTGAAAGCAGGGGCAAGGCTGTGGCTGGACATCTGAACAAATCTTACCTGTAGGAAGGGGAGACTAGCGTGAGGATCACAGTAATTGGTAGAGAAGCAGCAGTCACTCATTTCAGCCAAGATCGGGGCTGCTCTGCTTTTTGTGGGCATCACAGTCACCCTGTTTTTGTTGGTGCTTAGATGAAATTGTGATGTGGGCCCCTCTGTCTCACTGTACCACAGACTCAGAGTCCCCTTGTCTGAGGCTGGTGTTCTTGAGACAGCGCATGTCTAGGAGAGTAACGTGCCTGAGCTCTGAGCGCCAGGCCTGCCTCCCAGCATCGGGGGCTGCTCTTTTTCCCTTTACATTATGATATGTTAAGCAGATAGATCCCGGGATTAGCCTGTCTGGGTTCAATTTCCTGCACCTCTTCTCTGCAGCTCTGGGAGCTTGAGGTGGATTGTTAACCTCATGGAGCCTCGGTCTCCTCATCTGTAAAATGGGAGAATGGCAGTGCCCACCTTGGGGACGGCTGGGTAGACTAAACGCAGTGAAGCCCTCACAGCATCTGGCACATAGTAGCTGCCAGGCAAACTTAAAAACTTCTGACTTCTGACCACGCCGTCCCTATTACCACACTGGTGATGGTGATGATGGGAAGAACAGCATTCCGGATCTGTGGAGTCACTACTAGTTCAATTCAACAAATATTTATTGATTTCCCACTAAGTGCTAAGAAAAATTCATGAAAACCCCTGCATCCTTTGTTCCCCCAAATCGTAGCTTCATTTATTGAGCACTTCCTACATGCCAGGGACCGTGTTAAGCCTCTTTGGGTACCAGCTCAGTTAACTCTCACAGCAGCCCTATGAGGAGATAAAGTAGGTACGTTTGCCCCATTTTTGTATAGGAGGAAACTGAGGCCAAATGGAGTAGGGGTTGAGGCTGTGCCAGCAGGAGACAGAGCGGCACGGAAGTGGGCTGGTCCGGCTCGCCATTCTCGGGTCTAGCCTCCCATGCGCCGCCTCTTGCTGGTGCCTGTACCGAGGAGTGCGGCTCCTCCCCGCCGGGAGGAGACAGGCGCCCTGGGCCAGGGTGGGCCTGATGCACATGAGTGCAGAGAGGCACCCAGCTACTTACGGGGCGAAGGTCACCTTCAGTGGGGAGTAGAGGGTCTGGAAGAGTCGTGTCGAGACAGCATCTGGCAGATCTTAGAGGAGGTCTGGGAAAGGTGGGAATTGGGGAGGGGTGTAGGGCAGAAGCCAGGGAATGGCCTTCCCAGAGGCAGTAACAGCCTGAGCCCAGGGGCAGCTGCTGGCCCTGCAGCGAGAACCCTAAGGCTTCAGGTCAGCTACACAGGATCCCGGGTGTCCCAGAAAGGTGAAGGCAGGGCCCTGTTGCCCCCCAGGCAGCGTACCTGCAGAGACTGGGGGTGAACACGGTGATTTTTGAGAGGCGCCACGTGGTCGGGGGTGCAGCTGTCACCGAGGAGATCATCCCAGGTGAGCCCCGCAGGGCTGCGGGGGTGGAGGGCGGGACCCCTGGTGACCCCTGGTGACCCACTTCATATGATTCGGTTTCAGGGTTTAAGTTCTCCCGGGCATCCTACCTGCTCAGCCTGCTGAGGCCGCAGATATACACAGACCTGGAGCTGAAGGTAGAGCCCCCATGGCCGGAAGGTGGGGCGTCCTGGGAGTGGGGGGAAATCTCTCTATTCTATGCCCAAAGTGACTCCCAATCCTGAAGTCTTTCTCTCTTCCTTCCTGAGGGTTTGACTAGCCCACCTAGTGTTTGAAAAATTGAGAAATTTCACATAAAAGTTGGACCTCTTGAATAACGAGAGTTGTTGACACCAGGCCCACGTTCCTACCTGGCAGCACCTGGCTGGTGCTAAGAGCCTCTCCCTTGGATGGTGCAGGGACTCCCCAGTTCGATCCTGCCTGCACTGCTCCCTGGTGTCGTATCTGGCCCTCGTAGGACACTGCCTGAACCCACAGGCATCAGCTGCTCAGGACCTGAGCCTATCTCTGTCCCTGTTGAACTTTAGAGCCTTTTACTGTTCTTGGCAGTTTGAGCGGGAAGTCAGACCCCGGAGACTCGTGCCCCCTCTGGCTTCGGGCAGTTTGGAGGGGAACCTGCGGACTCTCAGCCTGCCGCTTGTTTACTTCTCTTAAAGCAGCCGACCTTTGTCCAAAGCCTCGCCCTACTCTGCCCCCACCAGTCGGATTCCTTTCACCCCTCACTGCCTCTTTCATGAACTGTCACCACGTTCCTGAAGCCGCCCTAACTCCTACCTGCCTGAGCTCCTGTCACCCACGCCTGAGAGCGAGAGGCCCTCTGCCACCTGTGCAAGCAGCTGCTGTGCGCCCTGGCACCAAGTCGCTCTCAATTCAGAGTTTCAACCAGTAAGACGTTCAGCCACTGTTCACAACTCTCTGGCTTCTCTGACTGGCTCATGTAGAGGAGTTCTCTGAACTAAGAAACTACAGAATCCCACTACAGAAATGAAGTATAAACTTAGAGAGAGAGAGAGAGAGAGAGAGAGAGAGAGAGAGAGAGAGAGAGAGGACGAGCGCGCTCCCGCCAGGACAGCGTTGAATCCGGCCGCAGCCCGGCTGCCTCTTGTCTTCAGTCCCTACTAGACTCCAGTTGAAGGCAATTGGCAAACGCACCTGTTGTGCCTAGTGGAGAATGTGGGGATGTGAGTAGACCCTCCTTTTAATAAACCCAACTTGTGAAAATTAAGAATCACAGCACAGAGATTTTTACATGATTGTTCTCTTTATTTAAACAAAGTTGATTTGAAAATGGCATTAGTCATGGAGTTCCTTTAACTAGAAGCTCCCTAATGAATTGAGCATATGATTTGACCTCTGACCTTGGGCTGCAATTATGGGAGTTTGGTGCTTTAAGTCAAGGGAAAAACACCCCACTGCGTGATGCACAGATCTATCCCCACCTGAGAGACGGAGCCCTTATTTTAGCAGCACATTGACAACCTGGAGGGCTTCCACGGGAGGGCAACTAAGCTCTCTCCAGGATTATTCTATTTCCAAAGCAATAATGAACTGCATTTATTTTACTAGTGTCATGTCTGGGGCTAAGAGCTTTAATGCTCTAGCCTACTTGATCCACACCCCATCCTGTGGGACAAGAACTGCTCAAGTCCCCGCTTTACAATGAGGGCATCGGGGCATAGGGAGGTTAGGTTCACATGGCTAGAAAGTGACAGAGAATTGGACCCTTGGGCTAACTGACCCCAACCCTTTGTTATTGAGCTGTGATGTCTTGGGCTCAGGCTTCTGGATGGCGATACCGCTTAGCCTCCCACGTCTCCAGCTTGTTGCAGCTTGCTGTGGACATGGGATCACTGATGAGCTCTCTCCCGTCTCTGGCCTGGGTATAGCTCAGTGGCTGAGATTATGGACTCCGGAATCCAAGGCTACCTGTTACCTGTTATATGACTTTGAGCAAGTTGCTTAGATTCCTGGTTCCTCATCTTCCTCATCTGTAAAATGGTGATGGTAAAAGAACCTACCTCATGAGGCCATTGTGAAAGTTAATGAGGTGATGCTTGATAATCATTAGCACAATTCCTGGTGCATTGTTAGTGCTCACCAATTGTCAGTTATTACTGTTATTCCCATTTTACAGTTGAGAAAACTGAGGTTCCAAAAAGACAAGGCAGCCTTCCCCAGACTCATGATTAGCTACAGCTTGTCAGACCCTGCTACTTAGAGGCTTGTTCCCAGTTAGACTGAGCCTCAGTGAAAGTGGGAGGCTTGACTTTGGTTCCATTGCCTCTCCACATCCTCAAGCCAGAGGACACCTGAATCCTTAGCTCTGCACTGTCCGGCCACCCTCCCTTTCCCCCCACCCCACCGTGGGGCCTCCCTGGGGCCTGCTTCCCTTGCTGGGTCTCTGTCCACAGCTGTCAGGGCAGGCCTGGATTGAGTCACCGTCCATTTCTAACTATCTAGATAATCAGTTTGCTCTTCCAGCCCCACATTAGGTTGTGGAATCCGGGCTGGGAGAGGAGAGCTGTTGCACTGGTCAGGCCCTTTGTCCCACATTGGTCAGCAGCCACCTTCCTCCCGCCCTCTGGGCTGGCCTGGCCTCACTCCCAGTGGCAGCCCCTTACCCTGTCTTCCCTCCCTCCCTCACCTTCTGGTCTCAGTTTTGATCATGCTTGATCCCTGGAACTCTCTCTAAGATTTCTATAAGAAAGACATGGGAAACTTCTGGGAAAATGGGCACTTCCAAGAGTTCTTGTCAGAGGTTCTGCTTCTGCAGGACCACAGCGGGGCCAGGAACCATTGCTTTGACAATATTTTCAGGCAGTTCTGAAACAAGTGGCCCCCAGAGCACAACTTTGAGAACCACACCCATTGAATCTCACATCTCTAGTCCCTCAGACACATTTGTCCCTTCCCAACAATTTCCAGCCCAGAACTGATGTACATGGTTAGACCAGAGGAAAACTGCATGATCTGAGCAAATCCTATGGAGACAGTCCAACAGATATTAAAATTCTTCTTATTCTAACTCCACACAATTAAAACTGTCAAGAATGACAAAGGCCCTATTTGTAAGAGGAAGTCCTGGAATCAAATAAAAAAATTGTCAGGTTCAATTAGTTATACTTGAAACTACTTTGGGGTTTCTTATTTTGAGGATTTATTGAGTCATTCATTCATAAAATGTTTCTGAGCACTGCTCAATGCCAGGAGAGGCCCTTGGGAATCCAGCAATTAGTGAGGGAGGCAAGGCCTCCGCTCTTGATAAGATAATTCCAGATAGAGATAAGTGCTAGGAAGAAAATGAAATAAGGCAATGTGATAGAGAGACAGTAGGGGTTTCAGCCTCAACTGGTGAGCAGGAAAGCCTCCTTGAGGAGTGACATTTGAATGCAGAGAAGTCACCAGCCAGGTGAAGACCTGAGTGGACAGGTTACCAGCAGAGGGCAGTGGGCATGCAGAGGTCCTCAGGTGGGCATGGGCAGGATGAAGGTCAGTGTGGCTGGTGCAGACCAGAGCTGGGCAGAGAGGCAGCAGATGGTGTCGGAGGGGTGAGCAGGGGCCAGTTCAGACAAGGCCTTTCAGGCCATGAGGAAGAGACTGCCTCTTATCCTGAGTGCATGGGGAGCCAGCAGAGATGCTGAATCAGGAAGTAGAATGATCTGATTTATGGCTTTAAACAAGGTCCGTCCACCTGCTGGATGGCAGATGAATTGGGTGGAAGCAGAAGCGGTTGCAGGGAGATCAGAGAGGCGGCTGTGGCCATGGTTCACAAGAGAGATGATCGGGGCTTGAGGTGCAGCAGAGATGGAGAGAAGGGGAAAGCTTCTGGAGACAGAGGTGGCGAGGCTTGGTGACGGGTGGGATGCCAGTGGTGAGGGAAGGAGGAACAAGGATGCCTCCTGGGTGTTAGAAAATTCGCTATATTAAGAGGAACCAAGCTGGAAATTCTTCAATTTAGAATCAAAGAATTTTCCATCATAGGGTTAGAAGGAAGCCTGGAGGTCTCCCAGCCCAGGTCCCTGTCACCACCAGGGCATGCTCAGCAGGTGGCAGTCCTGCCCGTCTGGCATATCTCGCTTGGGCTTGGGGAAACTCCAGCTGTAATTGTTGAAAAGGTCTTTTTTAGTTTCCTATAACTTTCCTAAAATTTCTACTCACAGGTCTCCTTTCTGTCCTCTGGTACTGGACCTTCCCTGCAACATAGCACTTATTTAATCAGTCAAAGAATACTTATTGATTGCCTTGTAAGTAAATTCTGGAGACAGAGCAGTGAGCAAAATAGAGAAAGCCCCCTGCCTGAGAATGCTTACATTCTACTTGGAGGAGAAAGAGAACAAAACTAAGTATGCAATAAGCAAGGCGGTGACAAGCACTTTGGAGAAAACATAAAGCAGGGTGAAGGACACAGGGATTATTGGGGTGTTCAGGAGAGGTCTCATTGATCAGGTGACATTTGAGCGGAGACCTCACAAAGTGAACATCTAGAATGCTCTAGATGGTGCAAGCAGCAAGTCTTATTTGTGGAGGTAGCAGGCCCCTTTTGTTTTATCTGTGCCTCCTTTGAAAAAGTAGATGTGCTCTTGGAAAGTTCTGTGCGTTAATAAAATATTTGTAAATCAAATCATATTTTAAATGCATCAAGGGAACTTCCATTTAAAGTGACCCTGGAGTGAATGTGTCTGCAAAGTAAATAATTATTTTTTGCAATGTGAATAATTTATCTAGCTTGTAATATGGATTTTCACATAACCATTGCTGTATGGTGTCTTTCTAAATTTTAATTATTTATTTCTGAAGTAAGGTAGTTATACACTCATGTTTAGAGCCAGGCTTTGGAGTCACCGGGATGTGGTTTTGAAACCCAGATCCGTCTCCTTACATGACCTTGGACAAGTTATTTAACTTCTCTGAGCCTCGGTTTTTGTGATTGTACAATAAGAACAATCATACTTATAGAGCTGTGACAGAATAATTGTAAACCCTTAATACAGTGCCTGGCACAAAGTAAGTGTTTAATGTATTGTCTGGTCTACTGTAGGCTTTTTATAAGCTTATATTTTTTAAAAAAGGAACCAAGACCATAAGCCTTGGGAACCTGCATAAAGGTTCCTAACTGGCTACACACACACACACACACACACACACACACACACACACACACACACACACGGGCAGACCAAGGGATCAGACAAGGGCAGAGACCATGGATCCACTGCAATGTTGCCTGTACTGTTTTGTGTTCTGCAGAAACATGGGCTGAGACTGCATCTTCGAAACCCCCACTCCTTCACCCCCATGCTGGAGGAGGGCACAGGGGGCAGGGGGCCCAGGTCCCTTCTGCTGGGCACAGACATGGCAGAAAACCAGAAGCAGATTGCCCAGTTCTCACGGAAGGATGCCCAGGTAGGGAAAGTGACTGCGACTTCCCCATCATGAGCCTGGAGGGGGCTCATGAATGGCATTGCCTAGAACACTTTGTCTGAAGGCCACAGGGACTTGGATGGGCCACACCACCCTCTCTTGGAGGGCTGCAGTCTGTGCTACCTGGACTTCCATCCCAGCCACTGCAGAGACAAGGGGATGGAGGAGGGTATTAAGACCAGGGGACACTGGAGGCCATCAGCCTGTGTGTGCTCACTATGAGGCCACTGTAAGATGTCTCTCCGCACGCTGAATTCCAAAAGGGGGTCTATGGATATGTGCCTACACTGTGTCTGCTTCATGTGAACTGTCTCCCTTTCAGAAAGAATTCCAAGTGGTTAACAATATTAAAACACATGTAAGCCAAAAAGGAGGAAGAGAGGGAGATCAGAGGCAAGAAAGGAGAGTAGAATGAATTGGAACTTGGGATGTGAGAGTTGCAGTAACTATTCATTCAGTTTGACATCAGTCCCCTGGCAGCCAAGGGAAAAGGGGCCATGACAGTGTGCAGGTCTGCAGAGAGGAAGCATGTGCAGCTGATGGAAAATGCACATTATTTTCTTGGGATTGCATTCCAAGGAATTTATTGGGTGGCTTCATCTAGATGAGCCACTGAATAAAATAATGGACCTGGTGTGATGGATTTGAAGGTACAGAAAGAGTCTTTGAATGGCTGTTTCTTGTACCAAGCCTGGATACAAGCTGAAGGTGTAGCATTCAATCGTGGCCTGGGCTGGGGAGGGGGTAGGGGGCATTTTTATAGGAATCTAAGTTATACAATCCATGGAAGTTGCTTTTTTGGCATTTTAACTTGATATTGTACATAACCTAGAGAGCCACAGGCTGACAGCATGTCTCTTCAACCAGTGGTTTCAAACCTGGCTGAGGATCAGAATCTCCTGGGAGCTTTGTATTTCTTAAGTGCATCTCAAGTGATTCTTTTTGCACCGGGTTGGGGACAATTACCTAAACTGTCTCTCCCAATCCGGGCTGCCTCAGATCCCATGCCGGGCTGGGTCCCAGGGCCTGCAGGACCCTGGCTGTGGCCCTGAATGCCGGTGACCACACACACACAGGAGGCAAAGGCCACATCCCATTGTGGAAGGCGAGGAGCCCGATTTCTGGTGTTGTCTTTGTTTATTGTCATGTTGAAGGCTCCAAGAAGGCCTGTCTTAGCAATCACCATATAACTTCATTTTTACCAAGACTTCTCAAATATGCTTCAAGGGAGAACTTTTCTCTGGGTGACACTTATTAACATTCCATAGGTATATGAAAATAGATGATCCCAAACCAAAAGCTCTGGGCTGACAATCAAGGTAGGTTACTCCAGTGGGACAGGCACCCATCTCTGTTCCTGTTGCCTGTCCAGGGAAGGAAGGGTGGGTGTCGGTAACCAGGCTCAGGAAAGATGGGTCTCGAAAATGGGATCTTACGTGGGAGCTTGTGGGGTGATGGGGTGCAGGTTCTGTTACTGCTCATGATGCGAGGACACGTGAGATTTATAGACATAAAGATTGTGGTATGGAAGGAGCAGTCGTGTGCTGGAGCACACAGGGAGAGACCTCACTTTTACAAGCACATGGAAAGACAGAAGGACCGAGAAAAAACTTAAAGTATCTTTATGACTTCTCACAGAGACCGCACCCTGGGATACTTGCCATTGTCTGTGGCTAAGGACTGGTGTCAGCCAGCACCAATCCCCTGTCCTTGTACCACCCCAGTGGCTCTTCCATGCCCCGTGATCCCCCCGACTTCCCTTTTCCCGGTGCTGACACTGACACACTGTCCTAGCTCAGTGCTGAGCTGAGCCACACTGGGATGGAAGGCTGAGAAACCATCAAGACTCAGCTGTGGGATGTGGCAGGCCACTTGGGGGTGGGAAAATGGAGGGCACAGCATGGGGGCAATTGTCCTCGTGGGGGCTCTGGGTGATGGGGCCTTGACTCAGGGCTCTGTTCCAGGCCTTTCCAAGATACGAGGCATTCATGAATCGCCTGGCAGCGGCCATCGACCCCCTGCTGGACACAGCCCCAGTGGACATGGCGGTCTTCCAGCATGGATCCCTGCTGCAAAGGCTCAAGTCACTCTCCACCCTCAAGCCCCTGCTGCAGGCAGGTGGGTCTGTGATGCGGGACCGTCATGGAGCGGAGCCCATTTTCTCCATGACTGGCCACAAGGCTGGACCTCCACCGCAGCCTGCCCACCGCAGCCTGCCCACCGCGGGCCATTAGTGAGCACTGCCTCGTTCACCTTCCTAAGAAGGTCCTAGCCTGGGGTGTCCTGGGGTAGAGACCAAGACAAAGGTGCAAGTACTTATGTTTAAGGGTGATCCCAGGGTACAGAAATGGGGGAGAGAAGGCAGGAAATGGAAAGGGGGTCACTCCCAGGGAGTGTCGCTGCTGACCACCACCCAGGTGACAGGTGCCACATCCTACGCAGACCCTTGGAGGAACAGGAAGAAATGCATTTGAGAACCATTCCCAGGAGAAGGAAGGGGGAAACACTTATCCACCAGGTGTGTCCCCCAGTGGCCACGGGTCATCCATGGGGCATCCTCTCCCACACTGCTCGGTTGCACATTTCCTGTGGGCATCCTGTCACAAAGAGGTGCAACTCACAGATCTAAAGTGAGATGTCAGGTTTGCAACCGTGTGAAGCTCATTAGAGCCCGCATGGATCTTCAGAGCCATGGCTAGAATAAGAGATGGAAGCCAAGAGAATTTAAAGAGATGTCCCTCCCATACAAGGAGGATGTTACATTTGGACTCAGCAAGAAAAAGTTCTCTTGATCAGTTAGTGATGTCCGCCGTGGATATGAGAAAGGGAGTTTCAGCAAGCATGCTGTTTATTTTCCACTGCTCCTCTACAGGATGCAGATTAGTTTAGCTTCTATACTCTAGAAAAATTCTGAAATCAGTAAGCTTTGGCCACAAAACTGCTGCATAACTAACAACTTCAAAACTCCAGTGGCACACAAAAGTTTATTTCTTATGTGTCCGCCTGTTTCAGCTGAGCCCATCCGGACTCAGTTGACCCGGTCTGAGCTCATGTGTGTGCTTGTGGCTGGGGCAGGTGAGGCTCCGTGGGCCTCTCTGTCGGTAGCAGCAGGCCAGTCCGGGCCTGGCCTCCGCGCGTCAGTGGCAGAAGCATGGAGGGCAGGCCCCAGCGCATGGGCTCCTCTCAAGCCTCTGCTTCCGTCACATATGCAAACATTCCATTGGCCAAGCAAGTTGCATGGATGTGCCCAGAATCAAGGAGCAGGGCAGGTTGACCCACCCTATGGGGGGGCACCGCAGAGTTACGTGCCAAAGGGTGTGGAGATGACGCCAGTGGAATCTATCACAAATGCCCAAAGTAGACATTGCCTCTCAGGTTACTAGTAAAAAGACCAGGGAGCTTCAGGCAACAAACCTTTACTGAGCAACAACTATGCACCAGACACTAAACTAGGCACTGGGGCAACAGTGGTTCAAGATCACGATCCCTGCCCTAAGGTCTTACTGCCCACTTCCATTCAGATGGTCTGAATCAGTATCAAAGGAACGGATGAGTCAAGCCAGTGGCCTCCCAGGGAATGGGCCTCTCGGAGTTCAAAGTAAGGCAATAACGTACAAGTTAAAAATTATCCAAAAATAATACTAAGAGCTAGAACATATTAAGTGCCTATTAATTGGCCAGTGCTTTAAATGCCTCATTTAATCTTCGCAAAAGCCCTATGGAGAGGTAAGGCTACTCCCATTTCACAGATAAGGAAACAGGTTCTGAGGTGTCAAAAATGTGCTCAGGGCCCTGCAGCTAGAGAGGGGTGAGGCCCGAACTCACACTGCATCCGAAATGAGATGCTGTCGGGTTTGCACCCATGTAAACTCATCAGAAACCCCATGGACTATAGAATCCTGCCTCCAGTGTGCCACACTGCCTCCCCCAAAACTCTCCCGGCCTCCCCCCTTCCTCTAATGCCTGGGAGACGAGAGTCCAGTGTTTCGTTACTCCTGTCTCAGTTGCCGTTCTGTGGATCTTCTCTTTCAGGCCTGGTCCTGGGAGCCGAGCTTCCCCAGTATTACCAGGTCCTCACAGCTCCGATTACCAAGGTGAGTGGCCCCGGCCTCAGGTCCGACTGGCAGAGTGAGGGCCCCTCGCCTCCCCCCAGGGCCCCTCAGCCCCCTCCCTGCCCTCTCGCTGTCTCAGGTGCTGGATCAGTGGTTTGAGTCGGAGCCTCTGAAAGCCACCCTTGCCACAGATGCGGTGATCGGAGCCATGACAAGTCCCTACGCTCCGGGCAGCGGGTGAGTGAGGCGGACGAGTGGAGGATGCAGGGGAGTTAGACACCGGCAGGAGCCACAACGACAATTGCCATTTTCTGAGCTCACACAATCAGCCAGGCACTGAGCCAGGCACTTCTGTGCAACTAATTTAACCCTCAAAGTAACATCCCAGGAACTGTGGTTCTGAGAAGGGAAGTATCTTGCCCAAAGTCACACGGCTAGTAAGTGGCAGAGCTGATTGGCAACCCGGGTTGGCTGGCTTCCCCAATATCTTTCTTCTTAGCCACAACTTTGCTGCTTCACCAAGAAAAGCCGCTCCTCCACCTCCCACTATGCTATCTCAACACTCCTATCTTCTTCCCACTCTCCTTGTCCTCCTCTTCTTTCTCTCTCTCTCCTCTTTCTGTCTCTTTTCCTCCTGCCAAGCCCATTGTCCTTCTGTCTCCCACATTCCTTTCGCTGGGATCCAGGACACACTCATACACAGGCACCTTTGGTGAGCAAGTTGCTACCCTTCTCTCCGTGGGTGGGGCATGTGCTGGCTGTCCAGCCCGAGAGGTGGCAGCCAGACCCAGGGAAGCCTGTGGCTGTGGTCCGACTTCATGAGCCCTGGTAGGAGCAGGAGTAGACAGGCGTGTGTGTGTGTGTGTGTGTGTGTGTGTGTGTGTGTGTGTGTGTTTTGGGATGGAGGATGCTGCCAAGTGTTGGGCCATTTCCAATGCACCAGAAGATACAGCTAGAAGCTGTCAATGTGGCTTTTCCCTCAAGGGATGAGAACACCCCCTTGGAAGTGGTTTTTCAACACACAGTAAACCAGCCCCCAATTCCCCGGGGCCATCAAGGAGAGGGGCAGGCAGCAGTTGCCACACCTTGGCCAAGCTCTGTGATCAACCCAACAGTCTGGATCTTCCCAATGGGGCCTCCTTTCCTCTTCAGTTCTCTTGGAGGCTTAGCGACTGCCCCATTTGTTAAATGTGCCTTGAACTCATTTGTTTCTTCATAAATTCTTTCAACAAAGATCGACAGAGCCTGTGCTAGGTGCTGGGGATACATGGTGGCCAGAGCTGAGATGCTAAGGGGAGAGACTGGGAGCGTGGGAGTGATGGTGACAGGAAGGTGGAGCAGGGAACCTGGCCTGTTCTAAAGGCCTCCATGAGGAAGAGGTATTATGCTGAGATCCGAAGGACACAGCGGGATTAGCTAAACACATGACAAGGGGAATGGGGGTTCCAGGCAGATGGAACAGCATGTGTGCATACTTGGAGGTGAGAGGCTATATGGTCCATTCAAGGAACCGAAAGAGGTCAGGTTGGGCAGGAGTGAGGGTGCAAGGGGGTGCAGGATGACAGATGAGGCTGGGAGCAGGGAGCCAGTTTAAGAGACTGGCCATGATGCTAAGAGCAATGATAAACCAGAGAAAGCTTTAAAAGGGGAGAAGTGACAGGATCAAAGCTGGGTGTGGGGAGAGGCCTGCCTGGGAGAGGAGTGGGAGGAGGAGGTCGATTAGGAGGCCGGGACTGCAGCAGGATAAGGAAGAGGAGAGAGCAGCCTGACCCAGGGGAGGCAACAGGGAGTGCATGTACTTGAAAGCTCTTTAGGAGGTGGAGTTGACAGCACTCAATTGGATGCAAGGAGTTAGGGAATAGAAGGAGCCCCCTTCGATGAAGGTTGCTATTGGAAACTGAAGATGCCACTTGCAGAGATGAGGAAGATAGAAGGAGATGCAGGTTGAGGAGTGGAGAAAATGAGTTTAAGATGCCTGCCAAAAATTGTTCAAATGGAGACATCTGTGGGTAGCTGGGCATATCAGCTGGAGCTCAGGGCAGAGCTGGAGTTGCAGGTTTGGGTGACACCAGCATATTGTTGGTCATAAAGCTATACACATAGACACATTTGCGTGGGGAGAAGGGATGGAGTGAGAAGGCAAGGGGCTCATGCAGGAGCCTTGAGCTCATTTGAAGACCAGTGGGAAGGAGCTGGGAATGGGGTGGGGAGGGAGAGACTGAAGGTCTGAGACAGAGGGGAGTGTTTGCACGTTCTGAACGCTGGGGAGATTACAGCTCTCCTCTGGCCTCTGATTCTGATGGTCTTTCCTCAGGTATGTGCTGCTACATCATGTGATGGGGGGCCTGGAGGGGATGCGGGGCACCTGGGGCTATGTCCAGGGTGGAATGGGTGCCCTCTCTGATGCCATCGCAAGCTCAGCCACAGCACATGGAGCAAATATCTTCACTGGAAAGGTACTGGCCCCTCTTACCCCTGCCCCAGTTATTGGCAAGGATCCTGGGATAGAACAAAATCTCAGAGTTGGAAGGTTCCTTGTTTCACTGATGAAAAACGTGGGGCTCAGAATCGAAGGACTCACCTAAGGTTCTGCAGCCTGGTGGTGGCCTAACAGCTGTCCACAAGTTCCCAGTTCTTCCACTGCCCCCTTTCGATCTGCCGGCCACTGGCCCACATTTGGGCTGAGCCTTAGTGCTGGAGGGGGCGAGTTAAGGCTTTCCTAAGGAGCTGCAGAGCTCGGCTGGGGTGGATTGGGGATGAGGAAGCTGTGAGTACCTGAGAGCAGCACTCACCTTGGAAATCCTCCAACCAGGGTTTCCCTTCCCCGGGGGTTTCTGGGGCCTCTTTCCGGTGGGTCTAGACCGTGGCTAAGGTACAGGTGGGCAGCGGAGGCTGCGTGCAGGGAGTGGTGCTGCAGGACGGCATGGAGGTGAAGAGCAAGGTGGTGCTGTCCAATGCCTCACCTCAGATCACCTTCCTGAAGCTGACGCCACAGGTGAGGCCTAGACCCGAGCAGTGGCTGCCTGCCAAGACGGGGTGGAAAGGGGCGAGCCGGGACCCCATTCAAGTGGGAAGGGACTGGGCAGCTTCTGGGCAGTGAGCAAGGATCAAGTCTCCTCATTTGGGGCAGCTGGTGCTCTCTCTTACCTGGTGGGCAAGGAGCAAGCAGGGAAGGAGCTTCTCTTACCTGATGGGCAGGTAGCAGGCAGATGAGGAGGAAGGTCCAGAAAGGAATGCAGCTGGTGATTGGCAGGGCCAGAACCCAGGCCTGACTGTCCATCCAGTGTTATTTCTGCAGCGTTCCTACTACCCTGATCTCTCCCCTCACCAATGCAAATTCCACCACCTGTATCAGTGATCTGTTGCTATGTGAGTGCTGCCTAACAAACAACCACAAAATGTCCAGGGATTCAACAATCAGTCTTGACTTAGCACACAGATCTGGAGAATTCTTGGCTGAGCTCAGCCAATCTGGACCCACCCTTGCAACCTTGTGATGTGCTGTGGGTTCACTCGTCGGTTCTGCTGATCTTGGCTGGGCCAGCTCCTGTGCCTGGAGTTGGCGGGCTGTGGCTGATCCAAGGTGGTTCAGCTGGGATGACTGAGATGACTCAGCTCTGCCCCAGGTGTCTGTTGTCCTCCAGCAAGGTAGTCCAGGCAGGCTCTCAGGATCTCGCAGGGGACAAAAACAAGCGAGCCCAATCATGCAAGTGCTTTTCGGGCCTCTGCCTGCATCATATTTGCTAACAGTGGCCAGAGCAAGCCTGACAGCCAGGCCAGTCAGAGTGGAAGGGCATGACAAAGACACATGGCAAAGGGGCATGGATGCAGGAGGGGTGATAATTTGGGGTCATTTTTGCAATTGATTATACTTTCCCTGTCTCCAAATGATATGACAATATGGATGTGAGCATGGAGCACCCAGCCACTATTGGGGCTATTCTTTGGGACAAGGCACCAAATTTCTGAGTGATCCCATGACTGAAATCTGCAAAGCATCTTGCTGAGGCAACTCTGAGATAATCAAGACTTCCAAGAGCTTTCAGACAAGAAGAGAAAAGAGACCTGCAAACTGCTGGCCGTAACCCAAGGCAGGAGATGTGGGCTATTTTGCAGTCAGATCTTCTAGAAAAGCCCAGAGGAAGAAGTGGTTAGTGCTAAGAGGGAGATCAAGGAAGGCTTCAGAGATGAAATGGTTTGGGTGAGCTTTGAAGGATAAAGATGATTTCTGCAGGCGGAAAATGAGAGGCCTGCTGGAGCAAGGGAAGAATGCTACCCACTTGGGGCTTCAACCATCCCCAGCCTGTCACAGAGCCTTCTGCTTCCAGGAGTGGCTTCCTGAGGATTTCATCAAAAAGATCTCTCAGCTGGACACCCAGTCACCTGTTACCAAGATCAATGGTAAGAGGCCACCTGTAGTGCCAAGCTGCCTCTTCTGACGTTATATGAGAGAGAAATCTCCAAGTCAGGGAAAAACTGACCATCATCTCCATTCCCTGACCTCCAGCCTGACCCCTACTTTTTCTTCAGTCCACCACTCGTGTTAGGAGGGTGGTGGGTGTAGAGGGAGGGCCATGGGGGGCTGAGGACACAGGTCCCTGGACCCTGACCCTCCTCTTTGACCCTTCAGTGGCTGTAGACAGGCTGCCCAGCTTCCTGGCTGCACCCAATGCTCCCAGTGGCCGGCCACTGCCCCATCACCAGTGCTCCATCCACCTGAACTGTGAGGACACCCTCCTTCTCCATCGGGCCTTTGAAGATGCCATGGATGGTCTCCCTTCCTACAGGTGGGTGAACAGGGCTTTGCCCCCAGTCACCTGCCCTGGCCCGCTGAGATGCTGTTACACCTGGGCCCGGAGAGGAGGGTGATTGTCCATACACAGTGGGGACGGGCCTCTTCGCCTGATGTTACAATGCTCACAATGCCTTAAGATCTACCTAAATCCATATTTAAATTCTCAGGATATGAATGCATCCCAGGAAAGAACTCTTTAGACCAGGCAAGTAAGGGTAACGAGTGAGACATGCTTGGGCAAATGCCGCAGGTTACAGGAAGGGGGAAAAGGCTGCAGAGAGAGCAGTGCTAGCATTTGGGAAGAATGGGAGAAAATGCTTTCTGGGGGAGCAAAGGAGCTTCTCTGATTCAGCAGCCCCCTGGAGGGCACACACTCACCTGACTCCCCTCTTCCATGTTCTCTCTTTCTGACAAGCCACCTCCTTGCAAAACTTCTCAAAGCTTTTCCCACCACCCACTGCAGCTGTGTCTCCATCCCTCTGGGAACAGGCAGGGATGCTACAGGAGCATGCATCCTTCCAGACTGCTGGTGGCCAAACAAACACTTGTTGAAAATCCTCTTTGTGCCAGGCTCTGTCATAGGTATGGGGTGAGGTGGGGGTGGGTGGCAGGGGCATGAAACAGACAGGAAGCTTATGATTAAAACAGGCACGCAAATATTTGCAACCTAAGGTGGAGAAGATGTGTGCCCTGAGAGAAGGGTAGAGAGCAAAGTTCATTTATCCATTCATAAATGGTTCTTGGTACCTCGTCTGTGCCAGACACAGTTTAGGGACCTGGGCACAGGGCAGGGAGCAAAGTCAGCAAGGCCTCTGCCCTCAGGTGCTGACCTCCTGCTGGTGGGAGACAAGACAAGCAGCAAACATGCCAAGTGGTGATGAGCACTACGGAGAAAAATAGCTCAGGAGGGCAGGGTGTGCTTTTCTGTATAAGGAGGTCAGGAAAGGCCTCTGACAATGCAGCCCTTGAGCGAAGACTGGAAGGAAGTGGGAGCTCAGGCTGTCTGGGGAAGAGCACCCAGGCAGAGGGGAGGTCAGGTGCAAAGGCCCCGGGGTGGGAGCGTGCATGCTGCGTTGGAGCCATAGAGACAAGTGGCTAGAGAGAGAGAACGTGGAGTGAGGGGTGGGAGGTAAGGTCTGAGGGCTGCAGCTGCTGGACCCTGCCGGGCCTTGCCAACAGCTCTTGGCTTTTAGTGCGGGAGGGTTTGCACAGTGCAGTGACGCTGCCTGACTTGCATTTTAGAAAGATCCGTGCTGCCATGCGGAGATAATTGCATTTGGTTAATGATGCAGAATCCAGGAGAGAGAGAGGACCAGGCTTGGACTGGGCGGGAGCCGCGGAAGAGATGAGGAGTGGCAGGAAACTGGGTGTATGTTGAAGGTAAAGCCAAGATTTGCCGTTGGACAGGAAGTGGGGTGTGAGCAAAGAGGAGGAACAACTGGAGTGACAGTTCCATTCACTGAACAGAGACGACTGAATATGGAGAGGGCAGGTTTCAAGGATATCAGGCATTTGAGTTTGGGCAAGTTAGGGTCAAGATGCCCCAGGTCCTCCGAGTTCAGAGGGAGTGTTGTGAGGGATGCAGGGAGAAGGGGCCTCACGTGGCCCTGAGGATGGGCGTGTTGGAGTTGGAGGGGCAGTGTGCTCCGGGTAGAAAAGGGGGTGGTGGAGGCAAGGGGGCTGGGGCAGGGAAAGTCAGTCATTCTCTCGGGGTCGGGGTGGCCCTAGCAGCTCCATTTTGTCTGGCCTGCTCAGGAAAAGGTCACCAGGCAGGGGTTAAGCTTGGTTGAAATCGGGCTGTCCAAGCACCCCCTTACATGTCCTCGATGACCACCTGGACTTTGGAGACTTTTGAGTTTGGGGACTGTGGTTAGAGTAGAGGGTGTGTGGTGGGGGGAGAGGGGACAGCCACACAGTGGGGGAGGGGCTGAGCCTGACTGAGACCCTGCGGCCAGGCGTGAGCTGGCTGGGCAGGGAGGGGCCCCTGGGGGGGCTGGACGGGGCTAGTGGTTGCTGGACGTTCCGGCGAGTGCCCCCGGGTCTAACAGTGAGAATCTGCCTGGGCCTCATCCTCTGAGGGGCTTTGTTATTATTATTTATTATTATCATTGTTGAACCTTTTATTCTGAAATAATTTCAAACTTGACAGTTGCAAAAATAATACAAAACCCCATACAGAAAACTCCCACATACCCCGATCCTCCCAGATATCCAGATCCACCAATTTTTAACACTTTGCCACATTTGCCACATCATTCTTTCTATCTATCTATCATCCATCCTTCTATCTGTCTGTCTATCTTCTAAGCATTTAAGAGTAGGTTGCATACATCATGCTCCATGAACACTTAATATTTCCATGTTCCTTTCCTGAGAACAAAGCTGTTCACTTATGTGACCAGCTCAAGTGCATTTATCAAGGTCAAGAATTTTAACATTGGTGTAAAGCGTACAGTCTATATTCTGATTTTTTTCTTATGTTCCAATGATAACATTTTGGGTATGTTTTCCTCCATCATGGATTTAGTCTGGGATTCTGGGTGCTGTTGTCTCTTTAGTCTCTTTTCAACTGTGGAAGCATTTATGTAACATGAAATTTCCCATCACAAGCCCTCCCAGCACCCCAGCGAGTGGGATTAACCCCATTCGCTGTGCTGGGCCGCCCTCACCCCCATCGTTAGCAGAGCATCCCCATCTCCCCTGCACCCTGTGTGCACTAACTCCCCAGCCCTCCCCCCACCCCATCCCCGGTAACAGGTCCTCTCCTTGCTGCTTCTGTGAAAGCGCGTGTTCCAGCTATTTCATGCTAGTGGAATCACACCTTCCCTGTCCTGAGAGGCTTCATCTTGTCCCCAGTCATCAGGGCAGCTCCCAGCCCCCTCCCTCCTGGCGGCTGCTCCTGGGACAGGACCCTCTTTCCTCCCCCATCGCAGGCCTATGATTGAGCTCTGCATCCCCTCCTCCCTGGACCCCACCGTGGCTCCCCCCGGCTGCCACGTCGTCTCCCTCTTCACTCAGTACACGCCCTACGCGCTGGCCAGAGGCAAGGTCTGGGACGAGCAGGAGAGAAACAGTTACGCGGACAGAGGTAACGAGGGGCTTTGCCTTGGTCTCCAGGGTGGCAGACAACCGTGCAGCGGGATCAGACACCTCTGCTCCCTGGCTGCCCCATTCAGGATGAACGCCTGCAGGCTCCCATGCTTCCCAAGGGGCGGGAGTACCTGAGGGAACGTCTAGTCAGCAGTGTTGGCAGACATACTGAATGTCCACTGAGTTCCTGCAGTGGGCTAAGAAAGTTAAAGAGGCATAGCTCCTGCCCTCAAGCTGTTCACAGTCTAGTGGGTGAGATTAATAAGTAAACCAATAATTTCAGTACAACATACTGTGTGACCCCAAAGAGGAAGCTGTGAGCCAAAGAGACAAGGAAGGCTTTCCAGAAAAAGGGACATTTAAGCTGGATTTTGTAGGATGAGTAGGAGTTGGCCTGCCAAGAAAGGGCACTCCAACTAGAGAAAACAGCTTGGGCAAAGCAATGAGGTGAAAAGAACTTTTCATATTCAAAGGAGACAAATAACTTTGGTTCAGGGTTGGGGTAAGGAGGTACAGAGGGATGGGGGGCTGGGCTGGCTTTAACCCATAGGCCTTTGGGACAAATTATTCATTTGCCTGTGGACTATTTTTTTTTTTTAAGTTTATTGAGTTGTAATTTACCTGTGATAAAATGAACGCATTTTAAGCATACACCTCTGTGGTTGTGGAACCATCCCCACATGTCAGTGGACTGTGTGTGCTGGCTCTGCACCCCCCTCCCAATCCCACCTCATTTCCCTGGTGTGTGGCACCCCCCAGTGTTTGACTGCATCGAGGCCTATGCCCCCGGCTTCAGGGGCTCTGTGGTGGGCAGAGACATCCTCACACCACCCGACTTGGAGAGAATCTTCGGGCTTCCTGGAGGGGTGAGTATAAGCCTGAGGGTTCTCCCTGCCCCCGCACATCCTGGCTGGGCCCCCTTGGCTTTATCCTGTCCCCCCGTTTGCAGCCTTCACTGGGAAAGCAGAGAGCAGGATTGTGGCCCGTTTGCTGGATGTCCACACCAGCCTCTCTCATGGGACTTTTTTCAGAGGGAGCCCCTTCCTCAGGGAAGTTTATACCCCAATTTTTCATCCACCTATCAAACACTTTCAGAAACTGGAGGCATAGAGAGTGGTTAGGAGGCCAGGTTCTGTCCAGTACAGAAGCCATTAAGCACCCAAGGCTTTTGAGCACGGAAAATGTGTCCCATCCAAATTGGGAGGCACACTGGATTTTAAGACAGTACAAAAAAAATGAAGGTGAAATGTCTCAGTAATTTTTGTAGTGATTATTTGTTGAAATAATAATATTTGGGACGTATTCAGTTAAATAAAATATGGTATTGAAATTCATTTCACCAATTTCTTTTTGCTTTTTCAATGTGGTTACAAGAAAATCTAAAATTACACGTGAGGCTTGCAGGATATTTCTGTTGGGCCACACGCTGGTCCGGATATACCGTAAAGGCCTGTGAGGGCAGTGGGGAGGGCCCCGGATGACTGGAGGTGAGGGGCGCAGGGCAGGGAGGTTGAGGAGCCCTGGAGCCGGGTGTGCATGAGGTGGAGGGGTGGTGGTGGTGGAGGCTCCACCCAGATGCCTGGGAAAGGAAGGTGGTGTCCCCCCTCCCCGAGGCAGGGGAGATGGGGAGAGGAGCAGGCTGGGGGAGGGGAGGAGCTCGGTTTGGAGCACGCCTAGAGGGGCAGCCAGAAGGACTTCCCTGGGGTGACACGCAGCAGACAGCCACGCAGGGCCGACCCTGCCCTGTGTCACCTGCCACCTCTCTTCTTGACCTGGGGCTGATCTGATACAGGCCAGGGAAGCACACCTGACCTCAGGGTCACAGTGCCTCCTCGTCTGCCATTTACTGAGATCCTGCTGGGCCTTGGACCCCTGGGGTCTAGTCTCGGGGCAGGGAGGGGGGTTCTTGACCAAAGAAACATGTCCCAGCTGAAACAGGTGCCAGCAGCCAAAACAAGTCAGCTTCTTCCATTTTTCAAAAATGGTGAGGGGGATTCATAGTCCTTAGCAAAACCTTATCAACCCCCCTATTTTCTTTCCCATTCAGTTTCCTCACTTTATGAATATGTCCTCCATCCCCCCTCTTTCTTCTCAAAAAATGCCTCTGGAAAACTTCATCCCTAGCCCTAGGATAGACACCTATTCTCCCTCTTCCTCTTCCCTTTTTGCATCTTAAGAACCTGGGAAGACATGCTGGAAGAACTTTCCTGGGAGAAGAGGGGAGGGGAAGAATTCAGCAGGCAGAGCCCCTTCAGCAGGCCCAGAGAGGTCAAGGTTGTCGCACTCCTGTGTTAACGACTATGACTCTACATCCCACAGAATATATTCCACTGTGCCATGGGCCTAGACCAGCTCTACTTTGCCCGCCCCGTGCCCCTGTACTCCAACTACCGCTGCCCCCTCCGGGGCCTGTATCTCTGCGGAAGTGGGGCCCATCCTGGTGAGTATCCTGCAGTTTCACCCTGTGTGGGCCGTGAGGGCTGGCAGGGGGTCATTGCAGACAGGAGACCAGGATGAGCAACAAGGAAGGAGGGACGGAGGGACAGAGAGGAGCATGGAACTCCCGCAGAACAAGCCATCACCACATGTTCAGAATTCTCAGTCCCCAGGTAAACAAACAGGGGTGGCCTCTGCCAGCTGCCCACGGCCCTCAGTTTAGCTCATGCCTCCTCCTCACGAGGTTTGAGGAGATGTTCCAATAAAGGCATCTCTCCAAATTCCAATTTGGGGTTGTGAGAGACCCACGTCACTAAATCCCCCATCTGTGTTGTAGGCCAGTAACGATGGGTAAAGTTGAGTTTCTCAATTTAAAAATTCTTCCCTGCACCTATTCCAATCCTAACTGACCTGGCTGAGGTAAGCATTTCACCTTGACTTTTGCTCTGAACTATGGGGGTCTCAGTATGTACTTATACACCTACCCCCCAAACACCTATGCTCACGTTTTAATTTCTCGTGCTGAGAGTCTCTCCATCTAGCACACTGGTCCTCAGCCGGAGAGGGGAGTGCTTGCTTGCACTGTGTCCCTGGCGCCCTCCCCAGGGATTTGATGCAGGAAGCGTGGGTGGGAGCCCAGAGTCTGTGTCTTCACAGTCATTCCTGTAGATTCCGATTCCCACCGCCCCAGCACCGCCACACCTGCTCTGTTTGCCGGACGGCCCCTTTGCAGCCCCGCCCCTGCCCCTGCCTGGGGGGTTGCAAGCAGAGCTTCACTCACTGGGGTTTCCCTTCCAGGAGGAGGTGTCATGGGAGCCGCTGGACGCAACGCAGCCCATGTGGTCTTTAGGGACCTCAAGAGCATGTGACCCTGAGCCAAACCTGACCCGAGAAGAAGTTGTTCTGATTCACCACCGAGATTTCAAGTCCCCCACTGGGTCAGCTTCCCAGGAGGGAGGCAGCCATGTCCTCAGGGCTCAAGCCGTCATTTTAGAAAAAAATGTACAAGTACTTTAGTGTAAGTTAACAATGTACCCCATGCCTCTGAGAATGAACCAGTTTTGTTTTATTAAAAGCCCATGTTTTATATAGACAGTTTGCTAAATAGGACTCTATTATCTGGATAAACCTGTCTGGGATACTTGGTATTTGCACAACATGAGCTTGCAACAGCCATTTAGCCAACGAAGAGCCCCCTCCAAGCATCCTTTTCGTTGACTGGGGTCCCCACTGCCAGCTGATATATATTTATTTTTTAACATGGCACCCAGAATTGAAACCAGCCTGCTAGAAACTGTTTAAGTAGGGTAGAGCAGAGCAATCCTTGGGTCAATAAAGCTTTTTCCACATGGAGGGCTGCCAGACCAGGGCTCCGCTGTTCGACACGGGTGCACATGACTCTGAGCTTGTTGAAAATTTGGACTTTGTCCAGGTTGCTGGTTTTCTGAGGTTTACTTTTCTCAAAAGACTTCCCAGGGCCCAAGGGAAAATAATCGTTTGTTTTGTTTTGTTAAAAAAAGCCTGGGCAGAGGGCTGGCTAATTTCTTTAGTAAGATGTGTTACATGAGGGCAACTGCCTTGCCCAGATCATCCCAGGTCTCCTGGTGTTGACAGCACACCGAATGCAGACACTCCCAGGCAGGAGGGCAGAACTGAAAAAACAAGTAGTAGCTTACAGAATCCTCAGGGCCCTGGAGCAGATCACATCTGACTTGATCTTTAAAAAGGCTGATTGGTGTTTGTTGTTGTTGTTGTTTGGTAAATAAGTTACAAATGCTTAATGTGGAAAAATTTTTTTAAATAAAATTAGAAAGAAAATAAAACTCAAACATAATCTTACGGGAGAGATGATCACTGTTCACATTCCACAATATTTCTCCCTAGGCATTTATATAATTGGGATCATATTCTATATCCTCTGTGTGGGTTTTACAGCTTTCTTTTTACATCATGTCATAAGCACTTTTCAGTATCATAAAAATTCTCTGAAAACATTATTTTTTATAGCTGCATAATATTCTTATGTAAGGATGTACCATAATTTATTATAATTTATTACAGGACATTGAGTTCAGCTTTGGCCTTAATTGCTAATTAGCAACAGCCAAAGGCCTGAAATCTACTCGTTTATCATCTTTACTCCCGCTTTAATGCCTCGCTGTCGTGTTGGGGTCACAGGACTGCCATTGCTGGCCAGGCAAGCGTTCCCTCAAAGGAGAAAGAACTCAGAGGAGGCCAGGCAGAGGGGGAAAGTGTAGTTTTAGCACCGAGAGGAAGCGTTTCCCACTGTGGTGATTTGCTGTCATGTGTCTCATGTCTCTGTAAGATAAGGTTCCCACCCAAGATGCAAGATGGCTCCCTGCACCAGGGGTGCCTCGGCTCCTATGAGCTAGCAGCTCATTCCCTTGTCTGAACAGGGCAGGGAGAGCACCCTCAAAGTGATGACTCTGCAAACTGGCCCTGGATGAGACAAATGGGTCCCCTGCGGACGCCGGTGTGTAAAACTCCTGCAAGGATAAATAAGGCAGGGCCATATCGTCATCTGATTTACAGTTGCCCATTTCCCCAAAGCAGTAGGGACACTTCCTCCGAGGCACAGTCACGTAAAGACTTGAGTGCAGGGAAATCTGGTTAGGTCGTTTCGGAACACACCAGCCCCACCTGCTCTGACAGCTCCTGGGCGACGGGGTCCGGAGTCTTGCTGAGATGGGAGGTTTATAGCTCTGGGGGGAGTTCTGGCCTCATAGTTGGAGGAGTGACAGATGTGGCTGGCCAAGCCATCTGTGGGCCTTTGTGATTGTGCATTTTTCTCACACATTTTCTGTTTGCAAAGCATTTGACAACCGCTGAGCTCTTTTGTGGGACATTGATGTGACTCCACGGGAAAGACTGAGATGCAGCAGGGAAAGAGTATCCGAGCACATGATTGCATTCTGTGGGGAAGAGAGAAAATGTGAAATAAAAATAAGAAACACAAAATGCACAATAACGAGAAATGCAAATGGACAACAAACCTGAACAAGTATGTAACCTCACTAGGAATCAGTTAAATACCGTGAAAACCATACTGTCATGTTTGACCTATAAAACTGGGGAGAAATTATTTGTAATAAATACCCACTGTGGGTGAAAAAGACACTCTCATACTCTGTTGGCAGTGGGATAAATTTGTGTTTGATATTGTGACTCAAAAATCAACATTCATGTGTTTTGGTGCACATCTTGTCACTTAGCCTAAGGAAAATATCAGAGATGTCCCCAAGGATTTAGATACAAGAATATCCATGCAGTGTTATTTGCAATGGCAAAATACTGGAAACAGCCTAAATGTTCCCAAATAGAGAATTAATCAAATTAATCGTGGTAACTGCATATGATGCAATATTAAGTAGCAATCTTTAAAAGTCATGTTTTAAAAGTGCTTTTTTTAATCACATGGGAATATACTAATAAAAGAGTAAGATACAGTGTGATTCCAATTTTATTTATATATGGATAGGTAGGTAGATCAAGGTATAAGTATGTATCCCCCACCCCCATCCCTACCTGGTAAGCTCATTTATTGAATCAAGACTCTCTGAGTGGGAGACAGAGAGAGACTAACTGGAGAAGAACAGAAACGGAAACAAATGGGAAAGAATAAAGTACACCCAAATGATGGCCACAGTCAGAAGCCTTTCTGGCCATTGGTTGCAATTTGGAAAACGTTCCCTGCCACCTTCACGTAACATAACCAAACTTAGCTTAAGGGCAAGCCCAGAGTAAATGGACAGGGCTTTGAAACCTTGCTTAACATGAGGATCTGAGCCTGGTCCAAATGTTTTTTTTAATTACCTCTGCATTAATGTATATTTATTGATCATAAATTCCGATTTCAGACATGGTCTGGGTCTTAGGTATCCTTTGTGGAAGAGAGGGGTCCTCAATTGCCTGAAGTTCCCTTAACACAAAGGGGAAGGGGGGCATTTTTAAATAATTCAACAGCCTGAGAGAAACCCTGGGTTCTTGTAAGGAGGCTGCAGAGGCAAACCCAAACTTGGACTTTCTCTGTTTTTATCTGAAATTATGTCAGCTCTGTAAGGCAGCTTGTCTTACACTGGTCAGCAACTCAGCAATGGTTAGATACGTCTTGGAC